>WAAG01074753.1:14514-26977 GCA_013390105.1 Tichodroma muraria
CCGGGCGGGAGGAGCGGGGCGGCTGCCCCACGGGAGCTCCTCGGAGCCGCCCCGGGCCGGCACCGCGGCCCGGCCGTGCACCGCCCAACTTTGGAGGGTGGGAGCAGAGCGTGTCCGCCGCGGTTCCGATTGTCCCGTGAAGTCGGTGGGGTGTTGGCACAATTCCCGCGCCTTCGGACGGGCCCGCCGGCTCGCAGCTGCTAGCGCCCGCTCTCCAACCCGCGCACCACGTGAAGAGAAAAGGTAAAAGGAAACTCACGCCCCCCGCTCCCCATCTCACTCCCCAGTTTTGTTTTTAACCCTCTGGTGCGTAGTTTTTATCCGGTCCTGCGGGTGCGGTGTCCGTGGCCTTCTGCCAGTTTGTATGTAGATATATTTATGTAAAACATTTTCTCCCAGCTCCTTGCCAGCTGTTCCACATTTTCCAGCTGCCACTTCAGTTTGAAATGATGGACTGTACGGATCTCAAAGAGACTTTTAGTCAGAGGTACGGATAGCTGTCTGTTTGATACACAGTGTCATGTTTTAGAGGCTACTTCACTAAAGGAGCATTAAGTAGCAACTCTCCTCAAAATGCTTCTCTTCGTTGTGCCCCTGCTACTTCCCGCTTCATTTGCAAGGCTCAATAAACATGATTTTTTAAGATTCAGCGTGCAGACTTCATTTCTTTTGTGTGCGTGCTACATAAAAACTTGGAAGCGAAATTTTCCAGAGGCCTTGAGATATGTGGCTGATTAAACCAACAAACATTTTTAGGAGGGCACGGCTGCCTCTCTCTCTCTCTCTGTCCTGTAGGTATCTGTTTTGAAATCGTTTAAGTCACTGGAATAGTGAAAAATCAGGATGTTTCTCAGTGTTCCAAAATTGTTTTTGGTGTGGTGTTCAACGAGATTATGGATTGAAATGTGCCAGAACTGGCCTTAAATAGTTTGAATATTTGTGCAATTGCATTATAATTTGGAAAGGTGCCTCACTGATTGATTCCTATAATTATTTCATTTAGGTCCTTTATTAAAAATTGATAATGATCTGACAGTTTCTTAATTATATATGTCATGATTATTTTGAAGGAAGATGAATGCAGTGTTTTAAAAGTAAAGTAACCTTAAAATGTAAAAATTGCCATGTTCACATCACTATTTCAGCCGTGGAAATATATATTAAAAGTAATGGTGAATGAGTTTAGCAATGTAAACTGTAGGCAGCCTCTTGAGAGTTTGTTTATATAATGAAGGTTTGGGTATAACTAGCTAGTATGTAAATACTTTCAGTTTTGTGTATAGCCCAATTCTAAAAGCATAAATAATAGCAACTATGAGAGAAGACTGTTTTAAGGACAGGGGATTATTTCTTTAAAAGCAGGATTATGTGATTTTGAATGAGTAGGAAGAATGAGTGAAAAAAGGACTCTCTCAGTGTATGCGTATTTTTTTAAGTAGCAGTAGAGGCAAAACTATGGCTTAAGGCTCCCAAATGAATGCACTCTTGCATTCTGATAATAACGTATGGTTTTCAGCAGGACACGCTCTTTTCCAAAGCTTTTCTGCAGAAGTACTGCAAAATAAAGACATCACCTGCATTTTCCTGTGTAAGTGGAGTAACATTTTTGACTTGAGAAGGTGTGCAGTGGCCAAGAAAATGTTTTACTGCTATACGTAATCATCAGTTGTGAAAGATTGTTCATTTTCAAACACAAAACCAGTTTGTAGCTAAGAAATTAAAGTATCAATGGTTATAAATGATTTTTTTTTCTGAATAATGTTGGAAAACCCAAAATACTCAACCTTGGATACATCATTATAATTTGTTCATTGTGCAGACAACTTGATTTTTTAACAAAATAAATGTATAAACTGATATTGACCCATGAAAGTTTCAGTTACACTTCCTGCCTCGTTTTGGGGAAAGCTATTCAATTACCTGCACTCCTGTAGTGTATTTGAATTTTATTCTGCACATTAGTAGAAGGAATGACATACTTTTATGTTGCAGAGTGTTAGTGAAAAGTTAGTCATCTTTGCCTGATAAATAAGGAATTTAAGGACTATTAAAGCAGGGTTTGTTTAGAGTTATGGAAGGCGGCATTTTAATGATCAGTGCTGCATGTGTTCAACTATATGGACACAGAAATGTACAAAGAAAAAGACTGGAAGGAAAAGTGAATCAACGAGTCATGAAATCCTCAGGAAAACCTTAGTAATGGAATGTTAATGCTTTTAGACTATAGTAGATTACCTTAAAAGTCAGGCTTTTCTTCTTTATGCAATTGTTGTAAATCCCTAGCTAAAGAATACTTTGAAGAAAGCTTTAGTTTTTCTGGCACTCATACTCCGTAGTAATTCTGGTTGTTTTGGAAGATTCAAGATATTTTCTGCCAACTTGCAGTTAGGCAATTAAAATGCTAAAATGGCTACAGAGGAAGCTTTTTATTCAACAAAGGATTCAGCTGTAATAATGATTTCAAGTTGTCTTTTAACTACAGGTTTTATAGACATCCTCCCTTTAGACTTTGTCATTTTTATAAGGGAATTGATTTGTTATACTTTAAAATCAAATAAAATGAGACAGAATAAACAAAAATAGGGCATGGGTGCTGCTGCAAACTTTTCAAGTTCTTTCAGTGCATTTTTCATCTTTACTTTTATTTGATAGGTCTGTGAAATAGAGCTGTAGACTGGCAGACTTTAAATGAAATTTCACACTTTGATGATTTTTTTTAAACTTTGATATATTGACAGCAAAAGGAGCTGCAAAGCTTTTATATAACTTGAGCAGTAACGCCAAGCAGCAGTCAAACGTCTCTATGCATTTGTGTTTAACTGCAGAAGAAAAACATGTCCATGGGCAGTAGAGGGTTCTTATCAACTCCCTAATCCCAGATCCCAGCAAACCTTGAGGGCATGCCTCAGATCTTGCTGAAATCATTGTAGACTCTCACAGTTTGCAGATTAAATATGCTATGTGTTCCTGGCTCCAACAACAGTTTTATGAGCTCACTAAGCTTCCTGTTTTAAGATCCTTTTCTGAAGTTTTTAGGAGCTGCTAAGGGCGATGCTGTCTATGGCAAGTGGTACTTGTTAATTTAGGGACACTTTAGGTATTTCATTCTGTCTGTAAAAAGAGCCAGAATTGCTATTTTTAAGTTAGAAGTCGAGTTGCACTGAGAAAAAGGAGCTCCTTTAAAGAGGGTTTCTGTTGTTTTAATGTGTTTGTCAGTACACAAGGTGACAAAGTTTATACGAGGCTTGATTTGTTTTATGGGGCTTGACTTTGACCGGGCTCTTTTAAAATGAGACTTTTTCAGCTGTAATTCTAAGCACAATGCAGCTTTTAGTGCATAATTTCTGAGCCTCTTTTAACCAATTGTGTTTGTAGCAGCTCATTAAACATACTTTTGAAGTTCTTGTTCTCCTTAACATCCCAAAGAAGGGAAAATATATTCTGCCAGGAATGAATTTCAGTGAATCAGGTGGTTAACCCTGGGATTTGTTGACTCTTCTGAACGTATGGCATAGCCCCTCACATTCAGTCTGGTCTTTTCTAGATGCTAAATAGTTAACTCTTGTATTTTATTCACTGTAATCATGTTTATGTATTCGGTGTAGTAGTTTTAATTAAAAAGGAAAATACTTATTGTCCAACAACATGTGTCATATTATTCCCGAGAGAACTTGAGCCAATTTTGTGCTTAAAGGTTATTCAGTGAATGAAATCTTGAAAGCCCATTTTTCAAGGTACTGCGCAGTTTCTCTTAGTTTTCAAGCCCCAAATTCATTGTCCGCATGGCCCAGTCATTAGTCAGCAGTGTATTAGTGCTGCCTTCAGGCAACGCTGCCCAGCACTTCTTCGCACCACTATAGCTCTAAAAGTGTTCTCTGCCGACTGGTAGAATTACTGCCCTGATTTCCGCTTGACTGGTTTTGAGGTAAGTCCCCTCCCTACCTTCCAGCTCACTCTAATCCCTGCTTTCTTTTAAGGTTGCTTTCTGCAGATATTTAGGGGAAAACTTTCTTAGCTGGCATCATACTGTGGTTTTGTTGTGGTATACTCTGTACATGTAAATTGTACCTGTCTTACCTCGAAAGTGTATTAAATTGGCTGTTGATCTGAAGAGTTGGTTTCTCTCTCTTTAAGAACAAAATAAGAAATGAGACAATACACTGATGTTAAAAACCCCTGCAAGGTTATTTAGATTACAACAAGGGACAAAGTAATTGGGATAGAATGTGTTTATCTCTAAATAGTTGCTGGGTGTCAGAACTGATAATATCAGAATCCTCTACAAAGAGATCTGATTGAATAATTTTCTTAGCTGAAGTTGCCACTCAAATCTCGAGTTATTTTTTACACTTATTATCAAGACAATTAGGCCTTTTAAAAAATCTATTCTTTATTTTTATTGATGCTCAAAATGTTGCTGTATTTTTTTGGTATTTATTATTTAGTTCAGGGTATAGTATCCGACAGACCTTTTGGTGGTTTAGAGCTGAACCTCCCCCAGTAGTGTATGCTGCTTTGTATGAGACTCTGTTTTCTTTGCATACAAATCTGTTAATGTCAAGGAAATCAACTGTGTGTAAAGAATACACCATCCAGCTGCTCAGAGAATGAAGCCTTCATTAGATAAGATGTATGAATACCTGAAACTGAATAGTCAGAAACACAGATCAAGTTAGTGTCAGTTCAGTATGCTGTTCTGAACCGTGTATATTAAAATGAAATCCTAGCACTACCAATTCTTAACTATCATGACGTATTTTGATGGGGTTTTGCTTGGCTCTTCAATTCACTATGGATGTTTTTTCTAGGAAAATAATGCAGCTGTATAATTCTATGATTACAGTATTCTAAAAATGATAGTGGATTGTGGATTGTGCTTTTGTAATGCAGCAGTTCAGAGTTGTGCTGTTGTGTTTTGTCAAGTTACGAAAACATGAAGGAATCATGATGCAGTTTTCCTGCTATTATGAGACAGGTGTAAAACCTAAAGTAAACTGTAAAAGCTGAAGATAAAGTTTTATAAAGTACCTTTCAAACTTGAAGTTCTTCTTGGGTATATCAAGATTTCCTAGGTCTTTTATGTGTTAAAACATCTGTGTTGGGTTAGAACATGAAATTCTGGATGAAGGCATCCCTTAACCTGAGAGTATGCTGAGGAGATAAACAGGCTTCCAGGAATGGGACTGTGATCAAAACGTGGCACTTTCAGAAACATTCTACTTGATTTCTTTGATCTTGTTTAAAAATGCTAATTGTAAAATATGGAATACAGTCTTTTATTCTTTCATTTGCATATCATAAGTTGGGAAAGAAGGCACATCTTTGCAATATATGTACATTAAATACATTCTTCCTTGAGCTCAGTTCCTGTATAGATTGACATTGATATATAGATCTAGTTTTGTATCTAAGGAATCTTTCATCTGTTGGGATTGATGAGATAAAACAAAAAGTGTGAAGAAAGTGGTCATTTCATCGGAATGTTGAGCTCCAGTGCTTAAAATTAGAGTATTTCTGCATTTTTTTGTTGAAGTTGGAGTGACTTATTACTTGACTAAGTATGTGGTGCAAAGCACATCCATTACAGATGTTTATAATTTGTTTTGCCAAGCTAAGAAGGCAAAGACAAGAGGGCAAAGGAAAAAAACAGCCTGTATTGTCACCGTAAGTATCCTGGGAACAGAATGAGCAGAGGAGGTCATAGAGTATGTTATCCACACAGCAAGTCTTGCTGTTGTCCCCTTCGCTGTTTTCTCAGAATATTCCTGGCCTTGCAGATCTTGAGCATATGAATGAACCGAAATCCAGGTTTCATAAAACAAATGCGTTGCCAAAGGAAGTCACTGCACTGTTACTTAAGTTTGTTTCAGATTTACTGCTGCCGAATTCCTTAAAGATAGGGGCAAAACCAGAGTGTAGACTTGGTAGGGAAGTATGAAGTATAGCCCCTCATTGTAACCTATTGCTACTACTACAGTCCACAGGAGATTTTTTTCCTACCCCTCTGTGCTAATTCTTTTACAGCTAATCTTACTTTGACATAATTATTAGAGGTTTTCCTGCTGCAGAATTTGAAGCACAAGAACAAGTAGGATTGCAAAACAAGCAGTAACACAGCTTATTCTGAATTTCTGAGCAATATTAGGCAGTTTAATTGGAAGGAGTTCTGATTTCCCCAGGGTAAGTGCATTACTAGTTTTAGACACACACCCCTCCCCAAATATATTAAAGTATTTGCAGACATGAAAGATGCATAGCACTTTCTGTTTTTTAAGAAATAAACTTTATTATTTCCATTATATTTAAATAATTTGTAGGAGTCAAAAAAGGAATTAGAAAACCCAAGACCATGTGATTAAAATGACAAATGGTTAAATGCAGAGTTAATGACCTGATTTGTTTTGTTTTCATTGTGGGGTTGTTTGTTTGTTTTTCTTAGTTTTAAAGTTCAGTTCCTTATTGTAAAGGGTCTCAGTGCATTGATTATAAAATTTTTATACCTCAGAGGATATATCATATCTGAATTGTAAACCCACAAAGTCTGGGCTCTGTCTCACTCCGCTTTGTGTTACATGTTCCCAAACAGCAGCTTCTGTGAGGGATAGACTGGTTGGAGATGGACAGTTCGACCTGAATCTTTCTTGAGTGTTGTTATCCATTAGGTTCTGTTTACTGGGCATGAAACTGAATCGTCTCTTTCCAGACAGAAATCTGCTTTATTTAGATATAGAGTTTAATCTGTTGAAGTAATAGTAAAAACATTTAATTTGGGTTATAATTATCAGCTTTTTAAATCCGAAAACAGAAGTAGTTATAATCTGCTTGTAAGAATGTTTGGTTGATGTGTATTTAGACCAACTGAGGTGCTGCCTCAGTAGAAAGTGCCACTTACTGTTACTATTGTATGTGTATGTTTAAAATATTTTCAGAATTTTAGGTAGCTGAGTTTATCTGTAGCAGAAATACATAAGCAAATATATAATTCCCCTGGACTTGAGCAACTATTACAATCAATCAGCAGTTCAGTGTATGCCATAGAATATTTTCTCACTTAAGATCTTAATCATGAGGATGCTAATAGCACTGGTTTGCCTAGCTGATTGCCTTTGTGTTTGTGATCCTCTGTTATCCTTGCCACAAGCTATTTAACCTATCAGAACAGATCAGATTGTAGTTAACCAGGCTTTAGGTCTAGTTGTTTTTCATTCTTTATGGGGGGAAAGAAACCAAAGGAAAGTAACAAGGGAAAGACAGCAGATAGTAATGAGTTTGGAAAGATTGTATTAATACATGTTGTGTCTCTTAACTTGGGGTATTTTTCAGTTTCAAGCTACGAATCCACCTATTTGATTCTGTCAAGCTTTTTTGTTTTCTCTTTCTCTCTTTCTCTCTTTCTCTCTTTCTTTCTTTCTTTCTCTCTTTCTCTCTTTCTCTCTTTCTCTCTTCTCTCTTCTCTCTCTCTTTCTCTCTCTCTCTCTTTTTCTCTCTTTCTCTCTTCTCTCTCTCTCTCTCTCTTTCTTTCACAGGTTTAGACATATGCAGATAGAAACTAGTGCATTTCTAGATCATGCATGCAATTGAAATGGAGATAGGTATTGTGAAATATAAGATACCTTGTTCCCCCCCCAGCTTATTATTTGTTGTGTTTTTATATAATGTGGATATAAGACTCTCTGTGCTGTTTATATTGGTCTTAGTCTTACTGTGAGCAGTTGTCTCAACAGGGAGGAACCCAAATAAAGTTTACCCTGGAGTAGTTAATGAGGGTTACAGAATTCTGGTTTAGCTTACAAAGAATTGGGAAAAGATAAAACTATTCTAAAAATATACAGGTAAGTTCCTATAGCTATTACAAAAATGGTGAGATATACCAAGAGGTTAATGTCTGAGCTCTTGAACATTTTTTATCAGGTTCTGTCAGGGGTAACTTTGTCAGTGCAGCTTTGCCGGCAGGTTTGATAGAAAGCGATGCTGAAATCTATGTGGGTTTTGGAAGTTAAATGTATCTGAATCAAGCCTGTATAAATCAGTGTGAAATAGCTCCTGTATAATACCTTAAGATTGTCTCATATAAATTTTGCATTTGAATGTAGCTGAACAAGATGCTTTTTTTTTTTATCCTTAAATAATCCCAAGGAACAGTGTAACCCATGTTGATAAAATTGATAAAGAGTCCTTTATGGCTGAGAGAGACTGTAATTTCCTGATTGTTCTTCATGCCTCCCCTTGTGTTTTTCACTTTCATACAGTTGTGCTGTTCAAGATGTATTGTATCCCCAAAGACTGCTTCCAGTAGTGTGGATCAAAGTAGTACCTATGAACACCCTAACTACCCGGAGTCATTTCTGAAAAATTAAACATGCTATGTTTGCTTGCACGCTGATTGGGGCACTCTGGTTGCTGATAGCAATCAGTATGAACTTCCCTACTGCTGATGTAATGATGATGAATGCTGTGACACTGCTATTTCAGACAGCTCTTCTCAGCGGATGCAAACCACTTGTTAATGAATTGAATGCAACTATAGAAGCATCAAGTAAAACAGGGAAAGGTTTTACTTGTTTCTTTTTTCTTTTTTTTTTTTTAATTCAACATGCTAAAAGATACTCCTCAAAAAATAAAAATAAACCAAAGAAAGGCAGAAGGTTTAAATTCACAAGAAACATAAACCAGTCTTAACATGCAAATTGAGAGTTTTAAATGCTTACACTTCAGCAGTTTCACCAAAGCAAGCAGTCCTATTGAGGTCAGTTAGCCTATTCCTAGCAATAAATATTTGCATGATCTGGTCTTTAAAGCTAATATATGCAATATAAATAAAATGATTTAAAAAGTAGTTCAGAGAGGAAAAGTGATACAGAGTGAAGATTTCTTAGAAAACTGAAATGTATGTTCAGAAAGGATCAAGTTTCTTGTTCTTCCAAGCACAGGGCTGCTCCACTGGTTTTGGTTAGTTTGGACTGTGAGTAAATGAACAAAAAGATGTGGGCTTTTTCCTCACCAGTATATTAATATGATCATTTTTACTACTGTAAGGCACAGTTTTATAACCAACATACATAAGAACCGGAAATTACATAATATTAAGTTACTTGAAAGGATTTTTTTGTTTGAAATAAGTTTCCAACATATTGTGATTTGTTGACACTCCTTTTAAAAGAGACAGTTTTCCTCATTTAACTAGTTCATTCCAGTAGCTTGTTCCTAAAATTCCTCCAATATAATATGCAATTGGGGAAGGTTTACATTTATATTTTAAAAAGAAGAGACACACCTGCAGGCAGGTTTCTGTTTTGAGAGGGATTAGGTTTAAAATGGGGATCTGGAATTAATTGTGCAGTGGGTTCAAGCTTCAGGGAAATTACAAAAGGTTCAAGCATGGTTGAATGGGAAAAAGCCATGAATGTTTGCTCTCAGGAAGGAATGTTTATCCCTCTATTTACCTATGGAAGTTCAGGCTTTTGCCCATATACTGTTATAGCATTTTCTTGCCATTCATATGCACATGGAGATTCTGGATAGCTGGTGAAACTAGCTTTCAGGTTTTTTGAAAGTGAGACTCCTTGCTTCAAATAGATACACATTGTCTCAGGCCTGGAGACAAAAACAGGAAAATCACTGACCCACATGCTGGAGAGAGATACATACACCCTAATATAAGCCACTTTATATTTTAATGTGGAGATGATGTCAGTCTGGCTGATTTTTAGAATGCTTTTTATAGCGATTAACAACCAGTGGGAAGAAATCTTTTGTGAACTGCAGCTCCCATATTTCAGTACAATTTCTGAGAGAAAATAAAAATCAGCCAAATTTAAGGAGAATGATTCTAGAAGACGTGTGTCTGGCTTGTGTTTTCAACTTAGTCTTAAGGTAGTCTTCGTTGAAAAAGATTTTTGGAGCACCATACTGATCTCCTGATGACTGCTTCCCTGAGGGGCATGCTTGGCAAAACATAGCTTTAGCTAATAACTAACCTTAGCTAATGTATCACATTAATGTGATACAATTAGTGTGGTGTAAACCACATCCCTCTATTTGTTGGTCCTGTCATCTCTTCTGGCCTTCCATACCTTCCCAACCATGTTTACCACTGTTGATGCACCACTGGGGGTTTGCTGGATCTGCAGGAGTTCTTGCAGAGGTCTGTCCCACGTGTGTGTGGGTTGGCACAGAGGAAGGAAGGCACAGGAGGAAAGGCCTGCAGCGCCGGGGCCACTGGCTCATGGTGCAGGGTGTTGGGCTGAGTAAGAAAGTTTACTCTACTGGTGTTTCCTTTTTCATGCTGACATGAATAAAAGCAGCCTTCTGAATGTGAACTTAAGTGGACATGAACCAGAACAGGTACCAAGAGCAGATGTTTATCTTAGGTCTTGGCCAGTTCTGCAGTTTTCTGTCAAAAAATTTAAGTGCTGCTTTAGGCCTCTGTTCTGTACTGTGGTCCACACCAGGTAGCATAAACCAGAGAAGTGATAGAGTGATGAGGAATATGGAATTATGTCTGCTATTCTTTCTTCCAGTAAAGAAGATGACCCCAAAGCACCAGAAAAATCTCATTGGCAGGCTCTTGGGGAAAGAAATAAAGGAGCCAAGAGAATGAATTATGTCGGTCTGACCAGCCACATGTTGCTCTTGAATTGCAGGTGATCCAAAGATGCTTTTTATGGGATTAAGGCCATCGTAACTCCTTGAAGTATCTGCATTACATTCCTTTTCTGAGAAGTGGTAGGATCAGTTTGTTATGGAGAGTTGTCATGATGGAGAGGGGAAGGAGGTAGAGATAAGTGAGGAGGTAGAGATAACTGAAGGCTCCTTGCACATACCTGCAGAGACATCTGTGTGGCAGGAGGCAGTGGAACCACTTTAGATACCTCCCAACAAGTTCATGACCTCTTCCCAAATGTTTCATGCCACTCCACTGACCTTGTGGAGGTAGAGTATGTGGCTTCTTCCTTTCTAGTTGAATAGGGAGAATAATTGCTTCCTTTCATGACTTTAAGCCAAAATCAACACGCTTGTGAACCAAAGACCAAACAAAAAGGGGGACGAGTTCTGCACCTTCGTCTTCCAAGTTTTCAAAGTCATACTCTTTGATATAAATGAAGATGCCACCTCAGTGGCAGTCTTGGCCCTTAGAAGGCAACGGAAGAAAAATAACCACAACTGAAGATGTATAGCTTTTTTAGTTCCTTCAGAGATGCATAGAAAATCATTAATTTGGGAGAATATTAAATAACTCAAAGGTGGATAGTCAGAGGATAGGAGGGTACATTGGAAGACTCACTGATACAGTGGTTGGAGGCTGGGTAGAGGTAGGTTTTGATGTTTATGTGGCCAGGGCTGTATAGAGAAAGCAGACACGTTCCTCTCAGTGTGGGGTGAACAGCTTGGCAGTGGTGCCAGCCTCCCTCCTCTCTACTAATGCAGGAGACTGAAAAGCAAGATATTTGAGCTAACTGACTAAGCTGGGGATGCCCTTTCATGAGGTGTGCAAAGGGAAAGAAGGAGAAGGCATACGAGAAATTTGGAAAGGTGCTGTTTACAAAGCACATGTGAGATCTCTTCTCAAGGAGACTTGTGCATTGCTGGGTAAAAATCAGGGCTGTTACAAGCTGAGTATTGTTAGATCTCTCCTACTCTGTTTGAAGACACCTGACATTCCCCTCTGCATTCTGGTAGGAAGTTGTTTCACATATCACAACAGTATTTATAGCACTTTCACAGATAGATCTTGAGACCAGCCTTAGAAGTCCTCTTCTGTGGCAGGCAGAACTTTGTTATTCCTCTTTTTAGCAAGGAAGAAACTCAAGGGAAGAAAAATGCCTTGCCAAAACTTAGACAGTAGGTCAGTGGCAGAGAGCTTCTGATATCTAGCTCAGTTCCTTGGCTGTGCTGCATAGCTAAATAATGATTAATTTAGTGATTGAGCTCTACTTTGATCCCTACTGTATAACAATGAGGCTTTGGAGTGTTTTATTGTACTATTAAAAAGAACTCCTACAAGGAAGGTGGGAAGGGGAAGGTTTGCTAGACAGTTGTGTTTGTGATGAATTGAGTTTGTAGCCTTTTTTTTTTTTTGGTGTCGTTTGTTTTTTTTTTTTTTGACTATCAGAATTTGGGAAACAGGTTGCTAATATAATTGCACTTCATTATACTTTGTGGCTTTTGGAAGACTTTTTAAAATTTTATTTAAATGGTGACCTAGAAGAGTGTGACTACTTCTATTTTAGATCCATTTGACTACCAAGCAATGCTGTTCAGAGCAGAAAAGTAATTATTATTTTTTGTTGTTGCATAGATTCATGTTCGAACTACAAGAGTACCAAGTTATTTGGTTCTAAGCATGATGTGTGTGCAATACTGATGATTTGTGTAAAGCTTACTTGGACGGACGGTGTGCATCAAGTTAAGCTGCAGACTAATGCTTAACATTTGTGTCCTTCCCAGCCTAAAGTCTTGAGGC
>WAAG01074753.1:27005-42936 GCA_013390105.1 Tichodroma muraria
CAGCCTAAAGTCTTGAGGCCTGGTGTGCCTGCACTGCTGCACAAGCAGTGATACCCTTTTGGTAGATTTCATGCAAAAGAATGATCTCATTATCTGCCACCAGCAACAATATTTGTCTTTCCCTGTGGTTTTTGGGGTGTTTCGCCAATACAATTTTGTTTGAGTTAGATTTCTGAACAAAGTGAGAGATGTTTACATGAGTAACAAGGTGTAGAGATAGACAGGATAATTCCTGCTGCAGTGTGTTCCAACACCATGAATGTTGAAATTTAAATATTTGGCTTCTAGAGTCAACATGAAGGTCTGTCTTGATTTTTTTTTTTTTTTCCTTGTTCCAAAGGGTTCTGGGCATAAGAGAAAAATACTGGCCCTTTTTCCCTTGGGTCCACTAAAACCCCACAGAGCTGAAAAAAAAAATGGACCTACCTATCAAACAGCATAGTGGTTTGTGATGCTGATTCTCTTTAAAGGCAAACATGCCAAGTTTTGGTGTATTCCTTTAAATTCCTCTGGAATTCGTGCATGCAGACATGATTTGATGAGTTTACAGAACTGTGAACTGCTAATTCAGTTGTGCTCCAGGCTCCTCTTCAGGTGAGAGGGGTGAAAAGATTTGGGCTAAGCTTTCAGTCTTTAGAGTTTATGACTCTCTTGTTTCATTCAGGTATTAGTGCAAGGAGAGCTGAAGTAATGAGAAGTCATCATGGAGGCGCAGTCCCACAGCTCTACCACAACTGAGAAGAAAAAAGTGGAGAATTCCATTGTGAAATGCTCCAGTCGAACAGATGTCAGTGAGAAAGCTGTTGCCTCCAGCACAACTTCCAATGGTGAGTAACAGCAGGGATTTACTAGCAGCCAAAGCTACAGTAATTTTATGTTCACTGCATTCCTTGTGAATTGAGCATTTGCACCTGGATCAGTGTTTGTTCTTCAGAAAGGCTAAAGAAAACGAACGGAGGAGGGGCGGTGGTGGTGGAAAGTGGTAGGATACAATGAGGTCTGTTTTGGCGTCAGCCATAGTCTCTTTCTTCCAGATGTTCTAATTTGAGATGTAAATGTGCTAAGTTATTATAGGAAGTTCCTGGTTTTGGCATTTTGGAAATTGTCTTGATTAGCCTGGCAGGGCCTGCAAGTGCTTTGCATTTGGCCATTGAATTCTTTTACACTAGTTAGGTAATTAGTTATTACTATAGAGACATAAGTAGGTCTGTCAAAATTAATGGCAAATGTTTTTTTTTTTTCTTTTCCTTTACAAATAAACTTCCTTCTCACAAAGGGCTGTTCCACCTCCCCAAAGTTCCTTAATTCCCGGAACAAAACATCAAGCTAAGTGTGTATCCTCTGGTGGATTCATTTCAAAGTTGTGAATGTACAGCTTGTAGATTTGCAAAACTGGAGTAGTTTGCTTAATTCTCCCCAGAGATTATATCTCAGTCGACTGTTTTACATATTCCCTGCCTCTAAGAAGAGTGTGAGCTAATCCCAGGCCTAGACCTTTTCATTGGTGTAAGAGGGCTGAGCATAATGGTTCTTACTAAAGCAAAACTCCTGTTGCATCAGGAAAGAAAATTGCTTGAAATGGTGTGGGCAGAGTTTAGACCTATGGATTTTGTATATTTGCAGATTAACTTCTGTGTTTACAAATCAGTCTAGTAATGGCTAAAACCAGAAAATGCCTTTCTGTATATTTTGTGGTCCTGGTGTATTTCTGGCGAAATATTTTCTGTTCGCACTTTCTTCTTTCATCATGCTCACTTATCTGGGTTTGTGGTCCAGGTCAGGTTCTCACTTTGATATCCTGAATAAAGGTTTCTGCTTTCTCGAAGAAACAGGTTATGTCCCACTAGACTACAGGAGAAAATACATGAATCCTACAGCCATACTAAAAGGGAATCTCCATGGGTCAGTAAAAATTAGATGACACATATCCCAGTATCCTTCTGTGTGACTGGACTTCAGATTCGAAGCAAACACAACACCTGCTGACCTACTAGATGGAATTGATCCCCATGAGAGTATAAAAACCCTTGAGCTGCTATGGAAAAGGTTGCATCAGTTTTCCAAGGCATATGAAATTAGATCCTCAGCTGGTGTAAGTCAGCACAGATCCGTTGCTGTCAATAGAATTACAGTGGTTCACATTAGCTGAAGAGGTCCCCATTGTATTTTTTTTTTAATCGATAATAGGATTTTCCACATTGGTCCAACTTTTCAAACAGATGCACAGTTAAACACATATGCATATTCTTTGATGTGTCAGGGGTTTGTACTCAGACATTCATCTCTGACTGTTTGGACTAGCTTGAATGTTATTGGTAAACATTTAGATTTAGAGGGCTAAAATGAAAGCTTTCAAGATGGTTTTGCTTATTCTGACACTGATCTACCATGTGGTCAAGTAATTTTCTTTCTTTAATGGCAGCATTAATGGTAGTAACTACATGCTTCACCTATGGGGGGAGTATTACTGCATGGCAGGGTCATCAAACTTCCAAGAGCTGGAAAGACTTAAAAGTCTAATGAATGACTACAAAGTTGTGTCACTGGAATTATCTTCTACTAATGGAAGGAGGTGCTAATGTAGTACACATCCTGAGGCCCAAGACTTACTTTTCGTAAGACAATGACAGTTTAACTTTGTTTCTAGTGGGTAAGTGTTGGCCTTGTTAGTCTTTGTATTTAAGGAAGGGACCAGGATCTCCAAGGTCTGGGTTTCTAATCTACCTTCATGCATAACAGAGACACAACCCAGAAATGCAGAGCTGGGCTTCAAAGGGATAAAAAATTTGATTCCTTCTTTGATGTGAAAAATTTCCTCTTGGTCTAGAGACTTCATGGATCATGTACCAAAACAAATACTACTACTAAAACTTTAGCAACTTAAATGTAAGTTTTACTTTTGCAGTGTTTTAAAAGTTTTGTTTCTTGCAGATGTGATTGTCATGATAATGAATTTTGGTTACAGGGACAATTTGCATGAAAGCTGGGGCTCGCATCGCATTTGCATCTTTTGTTCTTTAATGCTGGAATGAGTATTACTACAGGAACATCATTAGTTGCTATAAGACACCACTCCTACAAAACATGCAGCTTTTGAGGCACTGAATTGTTCTTTTTTTTTTTTTTTTGCAAAGGGCTGTGGTAATGTTAAATGTTGTGATTTGCATTTGAATGTTCTGTTAAACAAGGTAAGGTACCCTTAAAAATAACAAAGGACAGAATGATCCCTGCTATTCTTCTCAGAAGACTGATGTCATTGCAGAGCAACATCTGCCTGTCATACCAATGTCACCTCATAATCATGTCTAATATCAGTGCTTCTGTCCTTCTGGACAACTCATGAATTAAGAGAGTTTGTAGGGTAAAGTTTTATTGATACCTCTCTGAGATGTGATGTACAGACTAGTGTTTTCTCAGTAGCTCTGCTGTCTTCTGAAGGAGTCAGAACTTGAATCATAAACAGATGGAACGCTGCTAGTTATAGCTTTTATGCAAAGAATACAATCATGAAGAAACAAAGAAAATGCCATTTCAAAGCTCCCAGAAATAAGTGACACACCCAGGAGCAGGATCTATGTTAATATGGCTATTGAATGTGGAAAACTTTTAAATCATATGTTGTGCAGACTGTGTATTGAAGAGTCTGGTGTAATTCTAGATGCAAGGGAAAGAAAGTGGGAAAGGTGACCTGGAAGGGGAGCTTACATGTTAACCTGAACAGTGGAGTAGAAGTTATGAGGCTCAGACTAAGGGTGCCTTTTGGAAGGGGCCATCTGCACTGTAGTCTCAACACTGAGCAGGCATGGGCCACATTTTACACCTTAGCCACTTCTGCTGAGTTCCTGTTTTTACTTAAGGCCATAAAGGTTTCTGCTGCACTCACAAACTCTGTATTACTGGGATGCTTGCAATGTGTTAGATACGAACCTGCCAGCATTTCCATTATAAACTCTTAAATTTCAGGATTTATAACTAAGCCATTAAAATTTGCTCCAGGACAAAACACATACCGGAGCAAATTAAAACTTCTTTTAAAATACATGTGATCAAAAAATTAAAAAAAATTATCATAATTTGTAATAACTACAATATAATAAGGACATGTAATAAGAAAAACCTTTGGTGCACTTTAATTCCCAGTAGAACCACTCTTGATTTGTTTTGAATTCATTTTTGCAAGCTTTTGGTTTTTTTTCTTCTTTGTGTTTCATTCTGTGTGTCTCAAACAAAGTGCATGCAGTTTACTAGGATACATTCCTTTGCAAGTTGTTCCTTTTCATCCTTTGTTTGACTGCTATATTTACTACTAGGTTAATGTCCAGGGGGACAAAAAACTGCTAAAGAAGACTGCTAATGGAGATGTTAATTCACAAAAGGCTGTATGAATAAAAAAAGTTTGTGCTAGCGCATAATGTAAGCTTAGATTTTTGTATGGTGGGATTTGATAACCTCAGGCTGATCTGCTTTGGCAAGGTAATAACAACAACAAAATGCGTTTACACCATGGCTGTGCCACTCATATTACACTGGAGTAGAGGCCAGTGCCCTGGACCACCTCGCTAACAAGGGGCTGCGTTGTTGGGTTGTGTCTTTTCATATGTGCATTCCTGCCACTTTTCTGGAAACGAAGCACCGTGTTCCTTACCCTGTCAGAGCATGGATTTAGGTCGTTCTGAAGGTTGCTGCATGCATACACAGGTTTCTATCAAGCTGTCCAAAGAATGGCTTTCTTATGGGTGGTATCCATTGATAAACTCATTAACATTAGTTCTGTGCTCCCATTGAAGAACCTTTGTCTGGTGTTGCAGGTCACAAGACCTGACTTGCTAGACCTCTGATGGATAATACAGTGCCTCCTATAATTTCAAGTAATTTCAGGGTTAGAAAGAAATCATCAGGTGAATGCTGAAATGTTGCAGGAGTCTGCCCAGTGACTTGTCTTGCTGCATTGTGATGAGTGCCCGTGTGGAGGCTTGTTCTCGACTGCTCCTCCATGCTGCTCCTCAGCCCCTGTGCCTCGCAGCCTGACGGTCGAGCTGTCTGAGACCAGCAGCACGCCAAGTCCATATGTCAGGCTGACTGCTGCGGTGCTGGAGCAGAAAACTGCTTGCTGCCTGTGCAGCTGTGCTGCCTGCACTGGTGCAGTGCCCTCCTGCAGCCCCAGCGCCAGGAGTTGCCTGCCTTCCTGAGCACTGCAGTAAAGTCATGAGCTCCAGTTTGGTGAACTTAAGCAAATGCCTTGCTTTAGCCACGGGACTAGTTCTGTTTGTCCTTATAATGTGGGCATTTGCATGCTTACAATTAGTCAGTGGCTTTAGCGCTTTACCAGGCTGGCTGCTTTGAGTCTGTGTTCTGTTTTGTAGGTGAATTGGATTTATTGTTAGGGTGCTTCCTTAGAGGTATTGTTTTAAAAAAACCCAGACTAACTTAACAGCCCTCAGCTCAATGCCATTCGTCTTTTTCACTTATTCTGTACCATAGATGCAATTAATTTTTTTTGCCTTAATTTCAGAAAAGTAGAGGGAATTTCTGTAAGGACTGAACCGATGCATGTTCAAGGCAAGACTGCACTTCACAGCATTGCTTGGAGAGCATTAGGAAATTGTGATGCTGTATTCAAACCTGATTTATTTACTGTTTGGCTTGTGAATTTTGTTGGTGACTTGAATGCTTTCCTCTTTTGGACATTTTGGCTCAAAACTGATGTTTTTAATGTTGCATTAAAACAATGCAGTTATTGTATAGGAACTCCTTCAGTGTCTGACAGGCAAGCACTTATTTTCAGTTTGCTATGTTTTGTCTAGTTTTTGACCCATGAGCTTGTTCCAGTGTAATCTGATATTTCTTATTAACCTATTACTCTGCCTTAAAAAAAAGGCTAATTATAAACGTATGTAAGTTGTGGACTTGACTACCTTTATCAGACTCAGATAGTTATTGAGAACATACTTTAAAGTGATAGAAAGCAGAAATTATTATCTTAATGAAGATGTAACTTAAAACCAAGCTTGATAGATGGATAAATGAGAGGAAGTTCATGCATCCACTTTTGATTCTTTCAAAAGAAGAGCCAGCTTCATCTAGGTCTCTTTTTTTTCCTTCTTCCTAGTACTTTCAGGGTTGATTGAAGGAAGTATTCAGCAGTCTGCAACCACATAAGAATCACATTTCCTGTTAAACTTTCAGTTGGTTGCTTGTCCTGCTGCTTGCTTTCAAGCCTCACCATAAAATAGGTGTTAATCATAATACCCATTCTTGGCCCCCTTATTGGACTGATATGCTCAGGGTCCTGTTGAGAGGTCAGGGTTCAAAAGAGGTTGTTAGGTATCAAGAAACATTGCCTGTACTATTTTAGTGACTTGTAAATTGAACCCTGAATTGATTATATGAGACATGATTCTACAAAGTGTTCAGGAGGTGCCATCTTCTTCCCCTGAAATCAAAGGGAATGGAGGGGCCCTCTTCATTTCTCATTTTCAGGTCAAGGAGGAAAAAAACATCCTGTAGTTTTAGATGCTGGAAATGATAACTTCAGTGTACATGTTTTTCTGACAAATTTCTTTTTCGGCAAGACAAATACTGCAAGTAATCCCTATCTACAAGTGGTATAGAGCAGCATAAAAGTTAAGGGTAGACTGGCCACATGTGGTAGCCCAGAAAAATAAGGGCAAAGACCTGAACTTTTAAGACTTTTTGTACTCTTCTGTTCTAATATTTGTGTCCAGGTTGTAAGAGGATAAACTTAAAAGAAGGTACTTTTCCTAGGGAAGAATAGGCTATCCTGATGCTTGGAGGTGTTGGAAATGAAAGTATTGGAGGTTGTAATTAAATGGGAACTGAATGTCTTGGTGCATTGTAATCTGATGTGAGTAGCTGATTAAATACATATTCTTTTGGAGTAATGCACCCGTAGTCCTTTGTGCTTACTAATAAAATTTCAGTCATCAAGTTATGGCTTATTGTAGACTGTAATAACTCATTCTGCCTGATACTATTTTCTAGTGTTGCTCCTCAGTGAGCCAGCCTTACACTTACCCCCCTCTAAACCCAGTGATCTGCAAGTGCAATACAGTATTGCTTCATTAATTCTGCTGAGATTTCCCTCGTTTTTTTTCCCCCTTCTCTCCCCTCCCTGCAGTGGTTAATAGCATAAGGGATATTAAATGTCAATCCTCCTGTATCCCTTTGCAAGTTCCAGAAAGAGATGATTGAGTGGCTTATCCCTGCAATCACTGTAATCAGTAAGTAATGACTTAACATCCTGCTGGATAACACGAGGTGGAATCAGGAGAAAACATTAGTTAGCAGCAGAAGCTTGCCACCTGTTCAAGGTGGAGGTTAAATTTTGGAAATTTTACACTGGGGATTTTTTTTTCCTGAAAAACAAAACAAAAAAATAACTCAACCCTAAAACATACAAGCAGCCATATTAAAATTGTACCTGAGTTTTGTCACAGAAGTGATAAAAATAAAAGGGCTTAAACTGTGTCTCTGCAGTAGGGTGATGGTACCATGCTCTGTATCTTGTGCTTTGCAGGAGTCTAGTGGCAGATGAAACTTCAATGATATTGTTAGCCTTCCAAAAAAGATTAACTTATTCCATCAAGTGCTGGTCTCAGGGGAAGATATTATAAGAGAAAATGGGCCTCCTGAAGACGTCACAGTGCTGTGCCAGCCCGTGCCACCGAAGTGGGGAGGCTGTATGTATGCAGTACTGCTGCTGCGAGTGATGGCATCTTCCTCCCAGCTGCTGGAAATGGGTGTCAACAAACAAATGGGTGCCAGGCTGCTTGGGAGCATTAGAAGGGCGCTTTAAAAATTAAGGCAGAAAACTTCTGGATTCTGGGTCCCAGAAAAGAGAATCTGCAAGTGAATTAGCTATGCAGAGCAGATCATCTTCTTAGAGTAAATAAAAAAGAACCTTAAAAAATCCTTCTAATTGACTTAAAGCTACGCAACCCTTCTGGCAGGCGCAGTATTTGGCTTTATGATCTGAACTATGTAAATTAAGGCAGTTGAAGTAATTAAATTACTTAACAGGTTTTCAATTGACATTTGTCTTTTCTCTTCTAGATGTTTTCTATTTCATATCTGTCTCCAGTTAAAAAGAAATAATTAGGAATCAGTGTTGCATTTGATTATATCCCTGCTCTGTATGTTTCTATTTACTTCCTCCCCTTTCTTTTTTTTCTTCTTTTCTGAAGAATCAAAACTTTTGCTTACATCGAAATTATTACTAAATACATATGCCAATAAGTGGGAGAAGTGAGCCAAGGGTATATCTGTGATTATGTAAAGGTGCCATATTTTAAAACTACATATTCTGTATTCTTTCCAAGCCATATCTCATTATTTTGGGGTGAGACTGGAAGGGGGAGGGAGATGCATTCTTTTGACATCCCAACTAAAAGGGAATGAAGTGGATTTTTAGTGCTGTGTTATTATCTTATTTCCCATTAAAAGTATTTGCCTTTGATGTATACTGCAAATGATCACAATTTAATTTGCAGATTCTATTTTTTCTCATAAGACTGGCAATTCAGAAAAAAGATTTGCTTGTAAATGATCTGGACCTACTGATGAATGCATACTTCAAGTGTGCAGAGGCACTTTGAAAAAGAGGAGTATACGGGAAATACTGGGCTTTGTGCAGATCATTTTAAAATTTGGCTTATACGGTGTTAAGTGTCAGATTATCAAAAAGGAGGTCCTCATCTTGTGCCTACAGTCAACTGGAGCCTTGCTATACAGAAGCACATTCTTTGCACATGCCAGCCACTTAAAATATGCTGTTTCCATTCATTTAGTACGACTTTTCATGCATGTTCCACATGCAGCCAAGTGGAAACTTAAGTCCCACAAATGCAATAGCTTGAAAATGCACGCAGATGTCACAAACTAAGGGTTTTTTTTTGTTCTGTTAAATAGTACAGGTTTGTACTGATGCAGTTTTTCCTAAGATGAGATGATAAATTGCTGAAACTGAAGTTAGTATTGTAGACCATGCTCTCTGTCTGTGCCCCTGTCCCGTGCTTGCTTTTCTCATCTTTTCCAGCGTAGGGGTTCATACATTATAGCAGAGAGTTTTATGTGTGGAAAAGTTCCTTCTGGGCCTCGCCAGCAGTGTTTTCCCCTCCTCCTGGTCTCTCACTTTTCTCTCCTTTTTCTCCTTTTTCTTCTNAAGTTGAGTTCCATCCCAATTATTAAATCTTTGGAGACCATTCCCACATGGTTCTGTAAATGGTAGCTTCATCCTGAGTTCTTTCATCTCTTTTCCTGCTCTCCTGGCTTGACAGTTGAAAAGGTCTGACTGTGCCACACAATGGTTTGATTGGTTTCTCTAGGGGAGGCTTTACCCTGCCTCATCATTCGCCAGGCAGGTGGACCAGAAAGTCTCTTGATTCTTTTGTTGCCTCTCAAAGTCCGAGGTCTTTGACTGAATAAATCCTCCGTCATGGGATAATTTGCTAAAAGGAGACTGAAAGATGTGAGAGAAAAGCCTTACTACTTGGGTGCTGAATTAATGAAATAACTGGGCCTTGGATTTTGCAATTGAAAAATCACCAGGAATGCAATGGGTGGAGACAGGCTTCAGAATGCAAGCCCGTTACTTCCCTGTAATAAACTATGAGAGCTTTAAATGATATTACTAAATACATCGGCTTGCCTGGCCACCTCCGGTTGTTTGCGTTTGCAGCGCCGTTCGTTTGGCGGGGGAGGCCCGAGCAGAATAGAAGCCGTTTTGGTACAGCGCCTGGTTAGTCATTAGATTATTACGAGGGGCTGGAAAGAATTCCATATGACAGAACTAGGGTTGAGTTAACACAGGACGAAAAGTAATTTACAGATAGGCTGTCCTCAGCCATCTTCGTAGCCCCTGATAAGGTTTCATTTCAGAATGGATAGGCGACATTTCCACTTACGGGCCCATTCTGCGACACCTGTGATAACAGCTTCTGGATCCTAATTGAAATTGGTTTCAAAATGGATTTTCACTTTTCTCTGTCTGTGGAAAATATTGAATGGACTCAGAGCTGCCACAGAGAATCCCAGACCTTGGAAAATGGAGCAAGAAGCTAGGATCATCTTTCATAACTGTGTCGATGATATGACAGTTTTGTTATCTGTCTTATTAATGAAATCATTGATCACCTGATGAGGGAGATAATAAACTACATTTTTGCTGCAGTTCAGGAAGCTCAATTAGATTTTTAAAAATACAGATGGGGAAAAAAACAAACCAAAACAATGAAGTGAGTGTTTTCAGGTCTATTTTCAACTTTGCTTTTCTTGAAGATTTTTTACCTGGAAGTAATCTCCGAGACTGTAAAAAGTTGACTGCGCCTTGAGGTTATTGAAAGTAAAACAAATCCGATGCTCATGTTAAGACGTACTTTTTTTGTTGTTGTTTTTAACAAACTGCACTAAGTAAATAAGATTTAAGTCCTAGTAAGTGCCATGGAAACTCAGATGAAAGGAGAAACAATGGAGCTCAATTTTAGCTGAAGTGGGATTAGTGATCTAAACTCTCTGAATGCCCTGATGTGGACAAAGGCTGGTGCTAAATTTATTGAATGCTTGCCGTGATGCTGGTTCTCCTGAAAATCATTTCTTCTCTAAAAATGGATGTCAGCCTTTATTTCTTAAAGCTGCTCAGATATTCTGGAAAAATAGGTTTTTTTTTCTTTTTTCCCCTTCTCTTTTGTCTTTTTTCGTTTCCTTTTTTGTTTTTTTTTTTTTTTTAATTAATGGACTTGAGGAAATTTTGAAATGCAAGTAAATGTAATAAACCGCCTGCTCAGGATAAAATGTACATGCAGGCTTTAGAAATAAAATCTGAGAGGATTTTGTGATGTTGTTTCCGTGGCTGTTTTCTAATTATTGGGGAATGAGATAAATCTGTTGTTTGTGCTTGGTTGCTCTGGAATGTACGCTGTATTCCTTGAGGAAGGTGGGAAGGGATAGTTTCTCTGAAGAGGGATGCCAGTGGCTTCTCATATTTCACTGTGAATTGTATCCTAGGTGTTTCTTCAGTCCCTCCACTGGTGTGGGTCAATCTATACCCCTTTTTAAGCTTGAAAGGGGAGCTCTGATCAAAGGCTTGAATGATGTCACTGATCTCTGGTGATTGATTAGGAACAGAAGTTCTGGAGCATTTTGCATGTCTGCCTTTACCTTATCGCTTCAAATCCATTAGTGCCTACCCATTAGGGTAGCTTTCAGTCAGGAGAAAAATAACCTATGTATGTATATATATACAAACACATATATGTCCCACAGGTAAATGCATATATAGAGAAAAGGAAGAAGAAAGTGTACAAACTCTGTAGTCTGAGATATAAATATATTTTCCTTTAATGTAAAAGGAAACAGTTTTTATTGCTCTGTGTGCTAACTCCTGTGTGTAATTTTTCTCTGTTCTTCTGCCTCTTCTCTCACAGATTTAAATCCATATAGACCTCTCTCACATTGCAATTTTGTCTGCTTTACCTTCATTTGCTGTAGTTTACCCAGAGAGGAATCGTGCTCCTGCTTGTTACTTCTTTTCTGTGCCTGGGGTGCACATTAAGATCCACTGTGCATGTTAGTGCCTTAGAGATATTTTTTAACTAGAGATTGAAAAATAAGTATTTTAAGTCTTCAAGTTTTTTTTCAGAAGGTCAGAGCTAACCAAAATGTATGTTAAGCTGCTAAGGAAAAGATATTTCGTTTGTAAAAGAGTAGCAGTCCTCTGACACTCAGTGGTGTGGGAGGCTGGACAATGGGGTTTACTTGTCTACAGCAGAGTGGTGTGCATGAGCAAGCAGTACAGGACTTGAATCTGACTTCACTGTGGTATAGATGAGGAGGATGGGTAGCGCGAAGCTTCCAGCAGTATACTGTGATTTGAATGAGGACTTAAAAATTCCACACAGACTTCAAGAAGTCAGAGTCAATTAATTACTGTGTTAAATGAAAGTAATGAAAGTTTTCAGTATGTAGGGTTATTAAAAAATGTCAGTGTTATTTTTGTGTATCTTTTTTTCCCCTTTCTTTTGGTTGGCATTCCCTCTCTCTCTCTCTCTTTCTCTCTCTCTCTCTCAAATCTCCTTCGCTCTCTCTTTTGCTGTTGTGCATTTCACACCAGGAGATGACAAGTCTTGTGATTGCAGCAGAGGCAATTGAAAGGAAATAAAAAGAGAGTTCCTTTTCTCTGGTGCTGGCCCATGAACATACCATAAAAATTGGATTAGACACACCTAGACTTGGGATTGATTGCATCTTGAATGGGAAATTAGAACATCTGAAAAATTCCTTTTTGGATGGAACAGAAGCACGAGAAGGAAAAGTTGGATGGAAACCAGAGAAGAACTGTAAATCACTATTGAAGTTACTTCCTATGGTTTACCATTGGCTGTCAAAGAAAATTGCCTCAGGCTTGTTTATAGCTAATTCCCTCTATAGAAAACTTCAATTTGTGGACTGGCCTCTGAACGGGATTGATAACTCTGTTTATAGACCAGGATGGGTATCTAAAGATAACAGATAATGCAAATGAGCCTTTTTTTGATAAGCCAGGGAAGCAATTATGGATACAACTTGGTTGATGGATTTTAGAGTGCTTTTTCACAGATTATAGATTTTATTTCTTTTTTTGCATTATAGTTTTCTTAGCAGTGTTAGAAAAACAAAATCAAAGTCATTCGAATAGAGCTAAAAAGATGGAGTGGCTGATATAACCAGCTTTCCTACCACTTGTAAACATAGTGAATCAGATTAAAAAATAAACGGGCAGTCCTCAGCCTTCTCTGGGAGAAATATGATTTGATAAAAATGTGTGTTTAATATTCAATTTACGGTTTCATCTGAAGTGTGTAAACCTAGATGTCCCATGGGAGTTTACAGCCCATTCCAACTTTAACTCAGATAAAATGCTCCTCATAAACTGTCTTCCTGCTATTTTTTTTTTTTTTTTTAATTTGTATTTCTGCTGGAGAAGAGGAGGGTGGAGGCTAGATCCTGCCAGTTGCTGCAGGCTCCCTGGGGTGCTCAGCATCTGTGATGAGCCCTTAAGCCTGGACTCCTGGACTGGTTTCAGTGCTGGCTGCATGGCATAGTGATGCAGAGTGGGCTCACTCAGGAGATGGCTGCACTGCATGTTGTATTTCTCTCTCAGCTCTATGGATTTTCCCATTGAAGTGTCTGGGAATCCTCAGCTTCTCACAGCCAGGATTTCTCTGTGGCTGGGGATTGCATCTGCTGGAGATCAGAGGGAGGTTTGGTATTCTCTCCCTACCTCAGGTTTTTTGCTTAACTTTTTGGTAGTTCAAGCTTCTATGAGTTACAGGGGGTGTCTCTGGTGAGGAGCCTGTGCTTTCCTTACCCCTTCTTGGGGTTCTTGGGGCTGCTCCAAGATGCCTGCACCCTTCAGGTCAGGGAAATCCATCCTTTTCTGGGGTCAGGGCTCAAAACAGGAAGTGTGACTTGCAGGATTGACTGTGAGACAGGGATGAGACAAAATTAACCCCATAAAAGGTGTCTGTAAGATGTTCTTGTAGTTGTAATTTCATATTGTTCTTTAGTGGTAAGGTGGAATTTTATTTAATTTTAGGCTGAAGTTCACAACTCACTGAAATACTGAAAAGATTTTTAGTAAATTTACTAGTCCAGGCTTTAAATATTCTGTCTTAGGTATCTTTTTCCAGTCTTTACTCAAGCCATAGTCTTTTAGTTGGCTCCCGTCAGTAAGATATCTGGGCTCCCAGCACCCTTGATCACTGAATTATCACATCTCTGAAACTCGAGATAACTTCTCATGAAGCCATCTCAGGACCTCATTCTAGAAATATGCTTTCTTTCACAAATGTTCTATTTGAAGGCTCTTCTGTTTGATCAGAAAGAAGGGAAATAATAATGATATCTTAGTTCTCATGCAGTTGTAATAAAATCACTCCTTGTTAGTTTGAGCTAGTCCATGTTTCAGAGATTTGATAAGTCAACTGCCATTGACTTCCATGGAAGCAGCATGGGAATCCTTTATTTCAATTTATATTTAAATATTCAGTCACAAAGTGCTATAAAGCCTGCTGGTTTTTACAGGCATTTTCAGGGCCTTCATAATGAACCACACCTCTCACAGTTTTTTCAGCAAAATTGAAAACAGCACAATTTTGCTTAGAGAAATGCCAGTCTTGTAAGCTGCTTTCTGAACATTATTGTAAACCTCTTTTCTGAAGGTGTATATGATGAATAATTCTTCAGAGAGGTTTGGCTGAAGAGTTTGAGTGATGAATGGACATTATTACTTTTCAAACACCGGCTGAAAAGGGTACGGGTACAGGATCACAGTGTCCCTGCCAAAAAAGCACGGGTCTGGAATCACTCAGGGGATTTCTACCAACTTAATTTCCAACATCCATTTCAGTCTAAGTCAGTGCCAAGTTTTCTAAAGTACTGGTCGAAGAAAAATATAAATAGTAGGTTTTATTTTGTATTTTCAATTCAAGGTGTATCAGCATCTTCTCACAGTCACCCTGAGCTTACAATATCTGTTCCAAGACACCATTTTGTTTGCTGGTATGGTAGAGGATAATGTTGCATATAAAAGAGTAGAAATAATTTTTGAAGTCCTGTTCTCAGCTTTGAACACTTTCTTTTGATTGTTCAGAGAATAGGGGGAGGTAGATTAGTTTTGCTGTTTAAATTCCCAAAGACCTTTTTCTTCAGCCATCAAACTTAAATCAGAATTTAAGGCTTGCATACATTTTCTTTGGCACCAAGAAATTATTTTTTTTCCTCTGAGAAATAACCTTAGTATGAATGATACCAAAATATCTCAAGTAATAAAATATTTCAAGGGACTGTAATTATTGCCACATTTATCTTCGAGGCTCAAGGAGATGCTAAAAATAAACCTACTCCTAAAAAAAATAATAATTATGTCTATAAATGAATAAGAACCTTGAGCAAAGATATCAAAAGTTTCACCAGGTATGTAAAGAGTAAAAGAAGGAAAGAAGAGAGAAAAAAAGAAAGAGGAAGAAAGAAGAGAAAAAAAGTAAGAAAAAGAAAGAAAGAGAAAGAAGGAGAAAGAAAAGAAAGAAAGAAAAGATAAGAAAGAAAGAAAAAGAAAGAAAGAAAGAAAGAGAGAGTGAGCAAGCTTTGTGCTCCTCTGTGGTGCTCTCATTTAAGCAGATTTCAGGTGAATTTTTTGGTCGCCATGTTGGACTTAGAACCTGTCAAAAAATCAGTATTTTAGCATTGTTAGACAGAAGTCATAGGACTTCTGTCTAACAACGTTAAATTGTCATAGGACTTCTGTCTAACTTCTTTCCCATAAAGTTCATGGGACCAGTACTTTAACTGCAGGAATATAAGATCTTAGAGTTAGGTGCAGAATAATTGATATAGAGAAACTTAATTTTACTAATACGTGAATCTGAGAAAAATATTGTATTTCAGACTCCTTAATTATGGGGCAAAATATTACGTTTAGACAGAAATTGTACACATGAAGGAAGAGCAACACAGTTTTTTGTTTGCTTGGTTGAACACAATTTGGGCTGCTGTTTTATTGCTTGCATTTGCACAGACATACTGTGCTAGGTTTCACTTGCCCTCTGAGAAGTGTGGCCACTTTTTGGGAGGTGAAGACAGAACCTCCACCCAACAAAAGAACAGTTCAGGTGGGCACAATATTTTCTGCTATCTTTGACATCCCAAAGAAGTCAGACTTACTGGCCAGGCCTCTATGCAAGTGGAGTTGCTCTGAGCATGTGCTTGGCAGGGATGTCATGGGCATCTCTTGTATCTGCAAAGTCTCAGGCATGGTCTGGCTGCACACAATGTTGCCTTGTACAGATGCTTCTGGATTTCCAGGAGTCTCGGCTGCTGTGGAAACCAAATCCTTGGCAGTCTGGTAGTGAATGTCCCCTGTGTTGCAGGGTTGAAC
>WAAG01074756.1:0-30949 GCA_013390105.1 Tichodroma muraria
GTGGTAGTATCTGACTGCAAAAACGTGTTCAAAACAATACAGACAAGCTCTGATCCCCACTAAAAATATTCAGCACGCATAGATCATGGCTCTTATCCAATAGGCACCCCTATGGGCAAGAAGACAGGTTCAGTCTGTCAGCCAACCCCAGCAGTTACAATGGAGTCTTCCCTGNTTCCCCTCCCTGCAAGGCTTTCTCTAGAGCCTGGCCACGGTGTCTGCACTCTGCTCCACTCTCTGTTCCATTCCCCTTAGCAGGTGCTATGCTTGCAGATTGTGTGGATGGGGAATCATTATGGAATAGGTTTCGAGCATGCCAACTACATTCCTTACAGGGAACATCAACTGTATTTTATCCTGTAATTTCCATACCATCATAACTTCTGGTAGGATGTGAATAGAGCTTCTAGATTTTATCTGATTTTACCCCCAGCCATCTTTCCACAGCCACAAAACCCAGGACCTCATACAAAGTAAAACTGTGCTGTGATAAGGAAATGTAACAACAGCTGCCTGAGATGAAAAGTTGTCCCAGTAAAACCCTTTTCAGCAACAAGAATGGATAAAGTGGACAGGGAACTTACTTAGATTGGGTGGTTATTCTGCAGTAGTTATTATATTGTGAAAGTGAGAAGACTTGGGTATCAGGAGTAATAAGAAATTCCAGATGCATCAAAAAAAGAGCCATAAGAGGAAACCAAAATAACCTCCACTGCCTCTGAACAAAGCGTTTCTCTTAATTCTGAGAGAATTGCAAAGAAAGAAGCTGGCAAGTATGCCCAGCAGCACTGAAAGATCTGAAGATATTCCTGTGAAAACACCTGTCAATATGGGCAAGAGTAATTAAACACAGCTAGATCTGAGACAGGCTTTCCAAAACCTGAGCAGTCAAATTTTGCAGACTGGTGTATAAGTGGCTGTTCACAGCTATATATGTATGTTATCCTGACTGCTATTCAGCATAGGATATCTGGATCGAGCCCTAAAATGCACTGCACTCAGATAGAGTCAAGAAATAAAGCAGAACTGGGTTATTATTCAGTGAATAACTTTCTAACTGACATTTTCAGGGTTTTTAAAAGTGCCTCCTTATGCTCAAATTAGAGTTGCTTCTCAGTGTTAATGACTGTGTTTTGCCACAGATACTTTGAACTCTTGATGGAAGGGAAATTGCTATAGTGGTAGGCTGGTTAGAGGTTGTTTTTAAATGACTATTAAGAATTTATATTGCTTGTATGCAAAAATTGTATTTTGGCTGATGAGTTAGCCCAGTTACTTTTGGCTGTAAGTTCAGTAAGGAACTGAACTTACAGCCAAAGGATAAACCTGCTTCAGGGATAAGAAAAAAAAATCCCTTAAGTTATTTACAGTGTACTTTTCCAAGCCAAGAAACACAGATGAGCCTGATACAGGCCATCTGGCATGCTACAAGAATTGAAAAACCCTGTTGCAGAAAACTGAGCACCTGGGGGACAGCTGAACCTTTTGAAGGGGCAAATGGCTTCCCACCAAATACAGAGTTAAAAATCCCATTGCTGGACTGTTGGCCTGATCCCCACTTGAGTTTTCTCAAAGTTGATGGGCTAAAGGCTGCAGAATGAACACATGTTCATCAAAATGGGAACAGCTTAAAATTTGAATCCATGTGCTTTCTAGGTGCGATAATGGTCAAAGCTGGAAATCTGATGAAGACCTAATTTGTGCTTTTGAAGCTGTTATCTGTCAAATCTGTCTCAGGACAGCAGGGTGTGGCTGAACCACATAGTCAAATTGATACGCTCATCCATTACTAAGTACTCATATTTTCCATACTTTCCTTGCATCAGCACTCCTAGGATTTCTGGAAAGGAAGCAATGAGGGCACATAGCAAAGACTGAACAGGTTGGGAAACAATTTGAGTGACTGAGCAGAAATTATTTCTGAGTAGAAGTACTCAGCATGCCAAAGTGACAGTTAATATTTAACTAGTCTGGAAGTTATTTAAGAGAAATCTGGTGGTGGTCATGGCTGCAATATCTCTGACAGAAATATGCAATTGATGGAGATTTCTCGGGGAGAAATGATTACTACACCACTAGGGGAAAAATTCACTTCTGCCTTGAACAAAACATAAACTCATGCAAGGATATACAAAAGCATTTTAAATACTGCAATTTTGTGTCTTACAATCAACATGCCCATAAATAGGAAAAACTGAGAAGGTGGCCTGGTGCAGTGCAGGCACAAGTCTGCTCCTAGAGACCCACTGAGGTTGTACCAAGGGAGAGAGTCACAGAGGGGAGAAAAGACTGGAAAAGACTGGGAGGGAATGTGGTGCTGAAAAAGCTCTGGCCAGACAGCACAGAAGACAGAAGCTGTAGGAGTCCAAGACCCCTGGGAACTCTGCTGCCCACAGCTCACAGCTGCTCAGCCATGCCTCAGCATGTTGCTGTCCCGAGGCTCCTTAGGGGATGCAGGAATATTTATCACAGCTGTGGGTTCCTTCTGCTCTTTGCCTTTCCCAGCTTTTCCTGTAATATTCCCTTGTTTTCTATATCCTTGCCTGGTCTAGAGATTTCCCCTTGGCTGCATTTTCTTGGCTCTTATCTCCACCTGCCAGCCATTGGTCTAAACTTTTTGGGAATAGAATTATAAAATATAAAATAATTTCAGCTGGAATGGATTTCCAGAGGTCATCAGATTTAACCTCTTTCTCAAAGCAGGGTTATTTATGGCCAAGTTGTTCAAAGACTCCATCTCTAACAAGGGATATTGGACCACATGGCCAAAGAAGCAGCACTCAAAGAAGCAATATTTGATCACTCTTATTGCAAAGAATATCAGAATTTCCCTTGTAAATGTGGCTCCTGACTCTCAACCTGTGCTGTTTCACAGAAATTTCTACTGGAAGGATCTGATGCAATCTGCAAGTGTAATGCATGCAAAAAGATTGTTTGTTTGGCATTTTTAAAGTTTGATGAACCATTTTATAGAGCCTCACATTGATCTGGGAAACTTAAGTATACAGTATAGGAAGCAGGGGGAAAAATATGGCATCTCATCCTTTCTGCAAGTTCAGCATAGTTGCTTTAAAACTTCCAGAAGATTTTAGACATAAGGTAAGGCTCCATCTAAACTCTTTTCAGAGCCCCAGAAAGAGACTAGAAACCTGGGAGGGTTTTTTGTCTCAAAGTGCATTCTTTAGTGGAGTATAGTGCCTTAGGCTGTGCCAGACCTTCAGTAAGGAGCAGAGATGAAAACTTTCTCCTGATCTCCTTCCCTGTCCACTAGCTAGCTACAAGAGGGCACGGCAGGGAAGATGGGCAGGTCCAATACAAGCATGTCTGAGGACTGACAAGGATGCTAACTGCAGTTTTCTCTTGTGGGATGATTATGGATTGTGATGGGAATAATGAGTGCCAATTTTAGCTGACATACTAGCCCTGAAGCTGCAGATAAAGGTTTTCACACAAAGCAGAACTTGGAATTTGATTTTGTGGAAGCACAGGTATTCCTTACTGGTGCTGAGAAGTGCTGGCATTTTGAAGCAGGTAATTAATTTTTACAGTCACTCTAGTGAATGCTGTGGTGAGTCCTAAAAAAAAATCCCATTCCTTGCACTGATATTTTTAATTCACTTGCATGCTCTTGAAGCTCAGGTCACCTATTTATATGCCACTCATGTTTCTCTTCCCATTTCAAGGATTAGCTGCACCAGGAAATCCACATATTTTTCTCCATTTGTTGAAGTTTTTAAGACAATCACTATAGGCAGTCTCAAGAAGAATTAGGTACACACAGGACAATTTTAATCAGTCAATGAAAGCTTTCAATAAGTCTGAATTTTAAAGACCTAACAACTTTTTTTTTTTTTTTTTTTTAATTACTGAATGGCTCTGTTGCCTTAGCACAGCTCCCAGGAGGATCTGTTCTGTGATCTCCCTGGGCACAGAAGTGAGGCTGACTGTTGATAGCTCCCAGGTTCCTCCTTTCTACCCTTCTTTAAGATGGATGTCATGTTCCCTACTTCCAGTCACCTGGGATTTCATCTTGCTGCCGTGACTTTTCCAATGCCATGGACAGTGGCTTAGCAATTACATCAGCCAATTCCCTCAGGACTCTAGGAGGCATCTCATCAGGTCCCATAGACTTATCTATGTTCTTCAGGGTGTTTTTATTCTACTTTGAGCATTACACTACACAGGTTTTAACACACAAAGTTAGCATAGGCACAAAACTGCTGATAAAAGGCAACTCCTTGCCACCTATCCCCAGGCACAGGCATCTGGACTTTGCTGCTGCTAAGACCTTTCTTCCCTCTAATTACCAGTTTCTGGGGTATCTAATTTATGAGAGCTTCCTGGGTCCCACTCATCTGAGATCCTGATTGAGTCTATTGATTCATCCCTTTATGACTTCATTCATTCCTCTGAGATCTGCGCTACATGCTAAAGGCCTGCCTACTTGAAAATTAGTCTGAGCTCTGCATCTTACTGCAGTTAGGTTAGAGGAGTATACAAGCAATAAATATTTAGCAGCTCGTAGCTATTTCAGCTTCTGTTGTCCTCAGTGGTTGGTTGTCAGTGCTCATCCCTCAAGCTCTTTCAGAGTAACTTGACTCCCAGCAGCAAGAATGCTGCAGAGATCATCCACATCAAGAAGCATTTGCTGAAGTTTCTTTCCCGTGCTAAGGGCTTGTCTATGAGTGGAAATTTACTACACTTGGACGTTCTGAAATGGCTCTTGGTGTGAATCTAGGCTTGTAATAGCTCTAGGCTTATACCAAAGCAGTTATTCCCTAATGCCTGTCCTGATTATTTTAAGTACAGACGAACGGTAGCAGCAGCTCAGCCAGAAGCAGCAGTGAGTGTGCTGGAGTAAACAGGGTGCAGACAGCTGCTGGTGTTTCATAGAGGAGGTCACGGAGCCCTGCTTTGAAGTTGGACTGCTTTAAATGTTAGTTGCTGCCTGGAGCACTGTTTACAGTAATGCTACCTCCTCTGAGGTGAACTGCTGTTAGCAACAATGGAAAATTCTAGTTGAAGAAAAAATTAAATATTATTAGACACAGATAAAGAAAAACCATTAAAGGAAATTACAGTAGCACTTTTAGAGAAACACAGTTATTTGGCAGTGATGTTTGTAAAGACTAGTAACTACTTAGATTCAATTATGTGACCTCAACTATTTATTTCAAGGGCAAGGTAATTTTCCAAGCACAGTTTAACTACATACGTTGTCAAAACAAGGTTTACCTGATGTAAATTGCATCTTTAATGGCTTCTTCCTGGTCTGTCCCTTTTGCCCCTTTCTAGATTGATGTCTCTAAGTCCAGATGCCTCCTTAGCAGGGAAGGGCTACTAAGCAGAAGGCAAAAGATAATGTCCCTGAGCCATCCTATCTCCTAGAGCTCTAAATTCAAGGGGTAGTCACTTGTCTGGGGTCCTCAAACAGCCAGTGGCTGCTAATGGGCCAGGCTGTCATATGTGACATTTCAGAATCTATTTTCTTGAAATACAGGCACGGAGAATCTCCATCTTCCCCATGCACAGATGGGCTTGCCCTACAATTTAAGTCCTCTTTGCCTTTTGATGCCAGACTTTGTTTTGACCCTCACACTGAATTGCAGTTCTGCTCTCCCTGGATGATAATCCCACTACTTGCTCTGCCCCCATACTGAATGCTGCAGTGAATAGATACTTTTTAAGGTTTATTGCAGCAAAACAGTTTTGAAGACGTGGAGTTTGAAAGTATTAAACTACAAAGCCTCCTTCTTTCAGTTGAGCTTTCAATAAAGAAACATATGTTAGAGAATCAGAGCCAAAAGAGAAAGCTGTACTTCAATGGGAAAGAAAGGGATGAAAGGTTATACCTAAAAGCTTGGAGCAGGAAACAAAGAACTTTGAAGGCCATGAGGCAGTTTGGAGGCCTTAAAAATCCAAGTCCCATGATGGACAGCATCACTCTGCATTTGGACATAGGTTGTGACACTGCAACTTGCTTTCTTACTATGAGTGTTATCCAAGCCAAGGGTGATTTAAAATCCCCTTTCCACAAGTTCAGTTTTCACCAAGTAAGACACTTAATTACAGATGAAATGCAGGTAGCACTGTTATTTCTAGAATCTTTCACTATTCAGAAGTATTGAACAAATTCCAGAACAAGACCTCCTAATAAACACAGAATCTTCTTTGCACTTCTCACATTTCTGAAGACAGCTTAAGCAGATTCAAGCGCAGACATACATACTTATACATGTATAGACCCTACATACAAGCCAAAAAAAAAATCAATATTCCTCAATTAGGATATTAAATGCTATATATCTTGAGTGTTTCTCTTCTGCAGTGTACTGTGAAGTCTCCAATAAGTGACATAGATGAATCCTACAGAATTATCCTAGATATGTAAACCTTAGTTTCCACTGTTGAAAAGAGAGCTTTTCTAAAGTCAGGTAAGGAATACATAAAAGTGCAAGTAGATTATAGGTTGCTCAAGTTGAAAGTGCCCTGTGACAAAAGGCTTTGGCATCTCTTTTCCCCTTAATTACAGAAGGGTGGAAATGATATTTCTGTGGCACTATAAAGCCTGGAGTTTTTTGTTAATGCCTGGCCTGTTCTCAGTTTCTGACCCTATCTGGCAATATAGATTTGATGCAAATAGGTCACTAGCTATGCTTGGGCCAGCTCTATTCTGTTTGATGGTTTTAATATTCTTAGAGCACTACCTCACCTGATCTGGCACACATTGGCTGGAATAAATCAAATCTAAGCCAGAACGATGATTTGGAGAGGCTTGTGTTCAGTGAACCCAGACTGCAGTCATAGCTCACCCTGTTTGCAGCTGAAGCTGCTTCTGCCTGCCTGTTAAACCCTTGCAGCTTTGCTTCCTGAGTCACAAGAGCCCAACATCCTTTCTGATATGCCAAAGCCATACATTTTCTTCCTAGCCTGATCCAGCTGGGGTGATCCAATGTTAAACACATTTATGCTAGCCCAAGTCATTTTGGCTGAAGTTGGTGAGGGAAGCAGTATTATGGGTTGATATCAAAGGAAAGGAAGGAGATGAAAAATATATATAGAATTGCAGCACTTGCTTTTCTAATACCTAATATGTTATTTAGAAGAAGAGCTGCTAAAACAGCCAGAAAAACAAAAAGAATTGCTGAGTGAATGTTCAAGGTCTAAGCTGTGTTGCACAGAGAAGGAACGGGACTTAATATAACTACTAAATTACGTCTACTTTTATTTTTACAATTGATACATTACTTGCATCTTACCTATGGAGCTTACAGGACAAAATAAAACCACTGTTATAAAAGGATACAGAATACAGATCTGTGACATTGCATATTATATAGACATGGAAATTGTACAGTTTTTCTGGATTTCCCACTATGTATCATCCCCTTGTACTCAGAATTTCATACAGTTATACAGAAGACAGGAAGTCTTCTACCCAAACTGCCAGCACATACTGCTAGAATGAGAAGAGCCATTTTGGAAGACTGACTCTGAATGAACTCAGGATTGTATGGCATGACCTAAAGGGGACCAAAAGTAGCCATGTACCACCCAACACATCTATGGTGTTGCTACTACCACAAAACAGGCAGAAGAAAATAAAAATATTGAGACACTTACCAAGTAGGATAAGATGCCTCCTCGATCTGCCAGATAAAGCTGCAACAAAGACAAAAATTAGATCAAACACATCAGGTTCCTCTCCATCTGAATTCTTTAATTCAAGACAAGATCTTTGTGGAAGGTATACCAAGTTCTGGTAGAAGCTGTAGGCTATCCGGGAGAATTGTTTAATAAGAATCATCAGACTACTGTACATAAAGTACGACAAGATTATCACAAGTCTTCCATCTAAAGAGTTTCATTGGTAGGGGTTTCATTTATTTTTTGAAGCCTTTTTAGGCAGGGTGAGGATTTAATTGCAGTCCAACAGAATATCTCCAAATGTCACAGCCCTGGGGACTTGCTCTGTGTGATGTACACAGATAAACCAGGTACTTGTCTCTGAAACAGAAGCAAGTTTATTAATTGAACTACCATTTAAACTACCCAACATTAGACAAACAAGACAAGACCTGCCCTTGCTGCAGTTCAGTGGCTAGTACAGGCCACTGAGGCAATGCACACAAGACAATTTTGATGTTGCAATGCATTTTCTTAGCACCCACACAGAAAATAAGTGATTTTATTTATTGTAGCCAATAGGTAGTAAACAGTCAGTCGCTGTGCTCTCCCCAGCTGCAGCTTCCTTCCCTTCTCTGGCCTATCATCTAGGCTTATTCATTTTCACTCTGCATCCAGTGTTTCCCTCCATTTACAATTACCACAGGAATTAGTACAAATCAGGCCCTTTTCAGCGAGGGATTGAAGACTTAATACAAAATTGGTATTTTGTTTCCATAGCAGCAGCCCAAGTTTATTTTGATAGGGGATTCAAATTCCTTGTCGGGGAAGGGCAGCAGGCTGGCATGGCAACAGGGCAGTAATAAATGCCTCTCCCAGACCCCCAAAAGGGTACAGCCATGCTGTATCTGAGCAAGAAGAGCCAGGGTACCCATGGCCAGCAGTATCAGGGTCACTTAAACCCCAGGACAGCATACAGACACTCCAATTCCAGCAAGGTCTAAACCCCTATCCTCTCCTTCAAGTGCAGCTCCAGGGCCAGAGGGTGGCTGGTGGATGGGTGGGGATCCACGTGAGGCTAACCAGGGTAATCAGTGCCTGCTGACCTGCTCAGGCCCTGTGCAAGTCACAGCCCCCTCCAGCTCCTGTGGGAAGAAAAAAGCCCATTTAGGTCCAAAGGGAGTTAAACATGTTTAACTAAAGTTGACACTTTAATTCAGCTTAGGCATAAAAAACATTTCTGAGGTATCCCTATATAGATATGCTTTTGGAGGTTACTGGTGTACTGAACCTCACAAGTGAAGAAAAATAAATTAATCTCACATTTGAAAGCTGAAAATACTTAGACATCACTTTTCTTCTATTGATTGTGGTCTTCGTGTACCTGTCTCCCTGGTCAAGGTTATAATCTGCCACAGACTCAAAAAGTACTGAGCACAGGGGAAAAAAAAGTCATCCAAAGGTAGGCAGCTGGCCCTGAGATGTCAAAGGCAAATTTCCAGCTGCCTGCCTAAGATTATCCAGACTTTTAAGAAGCCATCCAGCTCTGTGGAGCATGTGTTGATGTTTGTGCAGTGTCCAGTGCATGACATAAAATGCTTGATGTGGGTTGAAAAAAATCAGAGATTTATCTATGAGCAGTTTTATCAGTTTAGCCTGAACTTGGGAAAGGAATCACAGTTCTGTGTAAGGCACTCTGTTGACTTTTCTGGTTGAGTCTTTATAGAGTGAGTGTTTTTCTGGGCTGAAATACTGCTGCATTGACAAGTTGACTTGAAACATAGCCCAACTGCTTCAGCAGCCTCAAGGGAATTTGCTGTAGCTTGAAGCTAATCTTCGCTCACTTCTTTGAATAGCATTGTGAAGATGAGCTGACCCTTATTTTCTGCCTTGGAGACAGATGCTGGTTAGTAGTGCTGCAAAGAATTTGCTGTAGTGCATTACATAATATCTGCAACAAAAAGGTACAGCCCCTAAACCGTATAGCCAATAATTATGCTAACAATAACAGGTAATAGATAAATTATAATGAAATAGAGGTAAACCACGTTGCTATATAATCATGTATAATGCATATTCATTCATCTATCTCTGAAAATATATATGGATAATAATTATTTAGGTCAATAGCACTATTTTATATAACAACATACAGATATAATTCTGATAATTTCTATCAAGGTCTATTTTATATTTAGATAGAGAGCTAAAGATCTCTATATCAAGATCTGTATATAGATCTGTGTGTACAAAAATTGCATTCGGAATCTTTTTCAGAGTAGTGGTTGGCAGCTTGCAGTGAGAATATCCTGTTTCCTACAGAAAATACCATATATATAAGGATTTCTACCTCTTTTTACCTGTATAAATCATCTTGTCTGTCTCTAGGAAAAGAATTAGAAATTACTCATTTTATCCTGACCAAACAAATTTACGCTACGAAGCTCATTCCATGTTATCTAGGCAATCTACTAAACCCTCCTTTTATAAGACCTGTGTGCTGAGTAAGAAAGTCAGGAATCTGGTGATTGGTGGGTTTTATAGATTCTAGCAGCTCATTCACTTTAGTTATACAAAATATGGTAAAGTAGCTGTATTACCAAGTTTCCAAAGAGGAATGACATATTACACAGCTCTGGCAGTTCTGCCTTGGGCAGTGGCAATCATAGTGGCTTTTTAAAACTATCTAGAAAGTCTTGTAAAGGTTGATATGAAATTTTATGCTCTCACTGGCTTGTTTATTTTACCAAGCCAAATGAATCAGGCTAGATTTGAACCACCTTGTGCTTGCAAGGCATTCTGTCTAATAATCTATCTGGGGGCATAATAGTAACTACAAAACAACTTTGAGACAGTCATGAAATATCATAAAGGATATCAGAAAGCTTCATGTAAGGACTGATACATCATCTCTAGCCTGTCAGAAACCTTCTGAAACCTGAAAGTATAAATGGCTATGGCTCCATCTTTGGAGAAAACAGGAACACATGAACGAACCTCCCTTCTGCAGCATTTTGCTTGCAAAGGAGGCAATTAGATTGCAAGAAATTGGGTTGCACTAAGTCTTACTAAGACTGTCAAGAGAGACTGGCAAGCAAGGCAAACTTCAGCTTCCTGGGCACAGCAAGAAACATCTTATGCTGCAAAGCCACTGACCTGATTTCAGGTGTTGATTACTGAAAGTGAATTGGCTTTTGACAGCTCCCCTTCATTGGAGCAGGTGATGGGTTGGGTTTCACTGAGGTGAAGGTGGGTTGCTAATTGCCCTCTCACAGTGCTGTTTGGCAAACCTGCACTGTCTTTGTGTCAGCAAAGAAAGCGTCAGCCAGAATGGCAGCTTCTTGTCTCCAGCTTTGGACAGGAGTTATATACAGGTGGCAGAATCCCAAAATGCTCTTTTGCCAATTTAGTAGGCCAGTAAGGATTCATGGTGATGCTGTTTCTAGAAAAAGAAGCAAGATACAAGGAAGGATGTAGGACAGGCTTGCACAAACAGTAAGTTCCTGTTTGTTTTTTGTTTTTTTTTTATAGTGGTAGCTCAAAGAAACCTCAGTCAAGAGAAGTAAACTCTCCTTTTAGACATGCAGATGTGCTCCTTCAACTAGCAGCCTGAACTAATGGTGTCAACTGATTGATTTTCTCATAGGCTGGATATTGTGTACTCAAGCATATTCAGAATTTCCTTTAAAAGGAAACTTTTCAGTTACTGAAAAGAAAATCTTTTAGATATACAATCACTGCCAAGTGGCCCAGAGTTCCCTTCCTAAAGCTGCAAACTAGATTAAATAGGGACTGAAAGCTGTGAATCTCTCATCCCTTGTTTAGATAATAGAATTACAGATGTATGCACCAATATCCATCTACCTTCATATAGTAACATCATGCTTAAGTAGTAATATTGTTTAAAAATGTTACTAGTGTAGATAAAGTACATCTAATTCTTCTCCTTGATTTTGAGTTCAGTGGGAGAACATAGCAGTTTGCTACTGCAAATTGCATCATCCCTAACTAATATCAGGTAAAACAACCATTACCCTTTGGTTTAAATATTTACTCTGAAAGAGAAGTTCAGAAGAGATCCCTAACAAGAACCAATTAACTAAGCACCTCTAATGAGTTTCAGTAACATCCTAAGAATTACAAGGGCCTACTATCCCATGGGAAAGAAGACAGAGAAGAATCCTTTTGCAAAGCATAAATCTCATTTTAAATGAGATCATAAACATGCTGACTAGCTAACCTAATTTTACTTCTGCATATTATACTGTGTGCTCTTCCTTGCTTACAAAATTTTAACTCCTATTCATGTCATCAATAGCAGCATTTAGTTTATTTCTAAAGCAAGAGAAGCCATTTTTTGTTACCATTGTTGCAAGAGAATTCCACAAGATAATGTGCTCATATTTAAAAAATAGGAAACTAGTAAGTCTAGGGAAAAAACAGTTCAGGGGTAAGTAAAATGTTCCACAATTTAATTAGTCAGGTCTGTACATCTACATGGAAAACACAGTTTCTAACTTGTGCTCTAAGGGAACTGGGAGGAGAGGCCAGAGAAGAGAAGTTTTAAAATTGCCAGAAGCAGCTGACACCTGAATGCATCTCTTCAACTCTGTTGTTGTGGCCATTGGTAAACTGAAATCACGTATGATACTTAGGAAAAAACAACACTGCATTAATGCAGTTTTTTTCATTTATCATTCTCAAACTGTGGCCGCTTTTTTGAGTACTTTTAAAAACCTTAGAAATTTTGATTTTAGTGATAACACACTTCATACTTCTTTACATTTGGCTTTTACTTAATACAATTTTTCCTGCTTTTTTCCCCCATGCTTCTATCTTTTCTATCTATTAGTTCCACAAATATTATCTATCTGCCTTTCTTCCCTTCCTTCCTTTTCTAAATGGAAACAGATGCACTGCATCTTAGTTTGATGATCATCCCTGCTTTTATTTTTTTCTGCTTTGAGATAGCATTTATGGGATGAATAAGAACCTGCCTGGGGAATTACGTCACTAAATTAACAAATAAGGTTACTAAACTCCTCGTGTGATTGAAAAAGACAGGGAAAGGGGAGAGAAAGCAAAAATAGAAGTCTTGTATGGAGCCGTGGAGCACTCGCGAGACGTTATCGCCACAACTGGCGACGTGCCCTCTCGTGGTCACACTGCTACAAGAGCAATGCCTTGTTTTAATTAAGAGCAGGCCACCGTTCAGCTAGGACTTCAGCGTTTTAGTTTGATAAGACTGCTTTTAAAACATGTCAGAGCCCTAAAGTGTGAGCTGGCTGGACATTACGGTGCTACGAGTGGAGAAACAGTTAGGAAAAAGTGAAGTTGTGTGTTGAACGGTTTTGGAGTACAGTTTTTGTGGCTGTATTCTGGACATACAGATCAACTTTCCCTACTGAGAAATACAAAGACCTTTGTTTGATGCCCGATGCTATGTACTGAATCATAAAGCACAATAAGCAGACTTGGAAGACCTAAGACATAATGACACGATTTAATTTCTTTCCAAATGTCAGATGTCATTTCTGATCTACAGTTGAATATAGATCAGAAATACAGATTTAGTCTTCAGGTAAACATTGTTGATTAGTTACACTATCGATTCTGATAGAAATTAACAAGGTATTCTTATTTTCTAGGTTAAGGTACTCTGATTTAATTAAGAATATGAAATTATGTTGTTCTTTGCATTTGTACAGGTAGTGCATTAATTTTAGAGATTGAATCCAAAATTGTCCATACAATATGAAATAGCTACCTCCACTTAGTTTGAGCTAGGCATCACAACACTCAGTCACTGCAACTTCTGCCAGAATTGTAGTCCCTGGTTGCTCTTGCCACAAGTGTGCTGAATGATGCAGAAAGCAGCATTACATCTGCTATTACACTACTAATTAAAATGTATTTTAATCCCCTAAAAATACTATAATAGCATTTTCATTCTCTGTGCTCACACATACCAACAGATACACACACAAGAGAAGACAGTTTTATTTGCAACCTAATGTCTCCAAAAGTGATCACTGTGATGAACATAGTTTCACAGAGCATCTTTTCTGCCCATTATTCAGGAACTTGGCCTTTGTGGCCAGTGCAGTCACATACAGGAAGTTGCAGCAGTTGAAACGTAATGGCTTTTACACTAGAAAGTGTGCTAAAGGTTAAATGTTTGTTAAATGACAAATGCATAGATATTCACAAAACACAAAGTCAGAAACTCTGTAACTTCATTTTTGTCCATCCCACATGAATTTCTTCCAGGAGAACCATATATTTCTTGTAAACAGTGTCCCAGTCTGGGCACAAGAGCAGTAGCCCCACTGCAGCCTCCCTCTGAGCATTAGGGCAGTATAGCAGGAAGACCTCCACTCAGTGTAAGATCCCCATCGGCACAATGCCATTTTCTGCCTGTTATTACCCCAGTTACATGATTTATAATTCTTGCTTGACTGTTTTAGCCAATGTTTGTCTGTCAGGCTTGTCTCATTTTTTTTCCTAGAGCTTATCTCCAATCTTCAAAATTGACTTCAATTTCTGATTCTGCCATCCAGTGTGTCTTTTTTCCATCAGGGTTTAAGCTGGGTCATTACATCAACTCACATACCCTCTCCATATAAATGTATATTAAAGTATTCAAAATTATTGCAGTCTGGGGAACGCCTAGCCACTGTTGCTGGAGATCAGGACCTCGCTGCCTCAGTGCAGTAGGTAACTCCTGGAGTCTCAGCACAGCCTTTTCTGTTCTCTTTAAGAAGTGTTTTCTTCAGGCTGGTGTGCTCCTTCCCACTGTACATATGCTCACTGTATGTACAGCAGCTACAGCAGCTTGGTGACACTGGAGCTTAGGGAGTCCTGCCTATTTTACTGCTGCCCAATTGCCTTCGCTGCCAGCAGCCTGAAGGGCAGGAGAGAAGGGTCTAATGCATCTCTTCTTACATGCCAGTGCCTCTGGAAAATGCCCCCAGAGCAATCCTGTGGCTGTTTTTAGCAGCTGTGAAGCTTCTTATATCTTTACAGTACAAGATAGCAAAGCAAAAATTCCTTACTTCAAGTCTGAAGTAAGAAAAATTGTCATAATACAAATTGTCTACAAAGCCAAACTTCCATTTTTCATAAATATATCAGTAGAGCAGCTTGCTGTCAGTGGCTGGATAACTGCAATTACTTTCTAAAGAAAAATGTCCTTCTATAGTTTTATTACTATGGATACTTTTTCTGATAGAGTAAAACAGTTAAGACTTACAAATCAACCAAAAAGATTTAAATAGACGGATTTAAAATAAGACTAGGAGATAAGTGCATAAAACTGTTCCAGAAAATAAGGGCCATAATTCATATATCTTTGATTATGCGCTTCTAAAGATGGGAAGTGCTTGTTGAAGTTAATGATTATTTTGGTTCTTTATCAACTTGTGGATCAGAGTCTTGATATAAACACAGCTGGTGTGTGTTCAACGACATCTTCTACTGCTTCGCCAGTTATAGGATGTTATTTAATGAGATATTCTGAGGATGTTTATCAAGTTAGCTTGAGTTTGGCAGAAGTAGATTATGTAAGCATTTTGCAACAGAAAAATACACAAAATATGCCTAAAACTTTAAAACTTCCTCCCAAAAAAATGCAATTTAAACATGAAGTTATGTACTACATATTTCATAAAATACCATCATACTTATAAATTGCACGTGAAATTTGTGGGACATGGTTCATACAGGACAAAGAAGTAATTAAGATTTATATTTAGTTTCGCATCATAGTACATCTGTTTGATTTGATTTTAAAATTCTCTTAGTACAGATTAATATTTGATCTCTATCTAAGTTGTCCACATGTAACTTCAATGGGAACAGTGGCCCTGCTTAAGATATTGCCATGCTGTACCACGTGCTGCAGTGAAATGGATGGCTAATTCATAGTTTGATGGTTTTTCAAAAGAAAATAAATTAACACACCTACTTACGAAATTTCTGGAAAAAATACTGGAATTTGCTGGATCTCAAGGTTAGGCAGTATAAGATAAGTATGAAAAATATCTTGGATTGGGGCTTAAGTGGCTGCAGTCTGTTATCATCACAGGGCAAATACCTTTTGATACTTACTTTAGGAGCACACAAAAGAAAGGACAGGGAGATGCTGCCACTGGTAGAATCAGCAGACGTTGGTCATTTCCTGTGCTCAGGGGCTCCCGGCATCCCATGCTGCCTCTCACCTTGATGCTGCCTCACAAAGGCATGGCTGCTTAGTTAGGTTAGTGATGTTAGGGTGGAGGAACTAACGCATCAAAGGTGATGAATAAAACTTTCTGAATGCTCTGACTGGGTGACTTGTGAAAAAGAAAGCAAGCTCACTGGTAGCTGATATGTAAAGTGAAGAACTAAGGCCATTTCTGTTAGGAGAACTAATTTTAGTCTCTACTGAATTGTCAGCCTAATATCTTGATGTTCATGTTCTTCATGTGTCTTGAACTGTAGGTGAATTGTAGGTGAATTGGTTAAACTACCTGTATAGTCACACAGCCCTTGTAAGGCAAATAAGGAGAAGGGAGTAGCTATTTTTATGGGCAAGAGACAGTATCAAATTATTTTTAATACAACCAATGGCAGTTAGTGTTGGTTCTATTCATCTGAATGAGAACTTTGACTTTCAGGGAAACACGAGAAGGTTGTGCTGAGTGTGTTTTAGAACCCACTAACAGTGTGACTGTTCAGAGTGAGAAATGATTTATATGTATGGTGTATCTCTGCTTCTGCATTACTCTCTTCTCTGGAAATGCAACTCCAGTTACATTGCCAAGTTCCTACAAATCTGGACTGGAAATGACGTTTGTAAATTAAATTAATACCTCACCATTCACAAATAAGTCTCCTTTAAGAAGATATTGCACAGCCTCAGTATGATAAAACATAGTGTAGCTGTTCTTTCTGTTTTCTACTGGCCACTGCAACTTCCGAGAAAACACTTATGAATGACTCAGAAAAGAGAAGAATGAAGTTTTATCATGTGAGAGGTGAAATATGGGAAACATTTCAATAAGGCAGTATTCCCTTGGCAACTTCTAAGCCTTTCTCTCTAATGCAGAAAACCAAAGTGATAACTTCAGCACGTGCACGGGAAGGTATACGGGGTGGGACAGAAAACAGGCACAGATGCAATCTGATTTTAACATGTCATAGTCATGGTTCTTATAAAGTAATAATTCTTTTATTCTCAGAGCGAATGCCTGACTTAAGTAAGTTTGGTCGTTTGCTTCCGTAGTTAGGAACCTTACTTTCTCTTCGAGGGAAACCCCAGCCGAGGTTGACGTGGCAGTGAAGTTTTCCCTCTGGCCGCTAGATGCTCGCACAGCCTCACAGCTCTGCAGACTCCCGGCCGCCAGGCGGGAGTGGGATTTTTACATTAAAAACAAAACAAAGAAAAGGCCTTAAGCTAAAAGAATACGAGGGAGGAAACCTAAAAAAAAAAAAAAAAAACCAAAACCAAAAAAAACCCCACACAAAAAACCCCACAAAAAACAAAACCAAAAAACCCCCAAAACAAACCCCAGGAATTTCCAGAATCAAGTTGTGTAGGTTACCTTGATTTGGTCCATGTGTGCGCATATTATGACACTCATTAAATTAATAATCAGACTTTTTCTAAAGAATGGATAAAACATTTGGTGCACTTAAAATGTTAGTTTATTTTTCTTCACTTCAGCACATATATTCTGCATTATTTATGGTATAAACCATACATGCTCTGCTTTCAGTATAGAATTTTGTGTTTCTCATTTTCTGCCTGTAGTTAATAAACTTTCCACTTTCCTGGATAGCACCTAGAAGGCCAGATGATTGTATTCTGGTCTTCTGGATAAGAAGCTGAGCCACAGAGGGTAAACCCAGCATTTCTCAGTGCAACTATTTAATCTCATATCCAGTATAAGACATCAGTTCTACAAACTTTGGTGCTCTAGAGCTCTAGAGAATGCACTCTATGTTCAAAGCCCAAGGCGGTTTTGGTTACTGCAAGGGCTCAGTACCTTTGCAGGATGCATCCCAGGTTTGGGAGCTAGAAGGAAGGGGAGTGCTTGTCCCTCTGTGATGCTGAACAGACAGGGTGGAATCTGTTTCTCCAGAGAAGCCCTCAGTGGTCTTGGGTAGTCCCTTGTAGTTTTTCTTGACACCCGTGGCCTGTCCTGTCTGTTTAGGTCCTTCTGCAACAAATGAATTACAGGACAAGCGAATTGTAGGAGCCCTCGTTGCCTAATTCAGAGGTCTCGCTCCGAAGCAGTGGCACAGCAGACATGGGAAACCGAGCGCGGTGTCAGCCCTATGCTACACCGCGATCACATCACCGAGGGGCACTGTTGCCTTTGCCTAAAGCACCAGCCCTGGGAAATGACGGCTCGGCGGGTAAAGCACCTCCGTCCCCAGCCCTGGCCCTACTCCATCAAGACTGCACTACCCCGATATCCAGGCATATGTCAGCATTAGAGAAGTAAAGCCTAGTGCCTGGGATTTTTACTGAGATTACCTCTTAATTAATTAATTAATTAAGATTAATTAGCTCACAGATTGGCTGTGAAATTACCTCGAGAGCTATCCACTGGGACTAACAGAGACCAAGTTATTCTGCATTCAGCGAGAACACGGTACTGTTCAACTGATCCGAATAAAGGTAGAGGTAACATCTCATTTTCAGGCTCACATACCTTCACTTCTCAAAGAGACACCAAACCTTGCATTTAAAAAAAGCTGATTTAACCATATAATTTCAAGCTCCTTCCATGAAAGATGCAGACAACTTCAGGAATCAGATTCTAATCTTAGTTGCTGTGATTGTAGAGTGAAAAAAACACCAGTAGTTTCAACAGATTTTTATTAGATTAGTTCCATTTGTGCTGAACTACCACAAAACTGTTTTAACCTTGGAACTGGCAGCTTAGTTACATGACTGTGAAGGTCCTGGTCACTGCACCAGAAACAAGACTACAGAAGGCTTTTCCATTTAATGGCATTTCTGCCAGTTTGTACTTCTGGCATGAATATTCTTTTAAAATAGCTCTCTGAAGGCAATTAAGGAAAACAAAAAAATAAAGAGAATAAAGAGACTGTCATTAGTAATCCAAGAAGGGTTTCATTTCTGAGAAAGGATTAACAATGAAGACAAAGAGCAGAATGAGAAGGCAATTGCTGTTGTCATTATCAGCAATTTCTTCAAATTAAGTTGGCAAGTCTTGTATTCAGTGTGCAATATTCATTGTGGATTGGCATTTGAAAAGATTTGTAAGAATTAAAAGTTAGTCTTTAGAGCAAAGCAGCAGCAACGGTCTTGGATTGTGACCTTGGGTAAATTCCATCAGGATTTCAGTGCAGCTCTAGCCATGTAATATATCACTTGGTCCTGGGGAGATCCTGTATCTTTTCACTGTTCTCCTGATCCCTTAGGGAAAAGTTAAGCACAAAAAGTTTTTTGCAGACCAGCCAAGACTTTGCTTTATGCTTTGCAGATCTATGTAGAATCAACATAGCAAATCTCTGCAAAATTAAATGAGCAGCCTGGTTTACAGTGAAGGAAACATTAATAATAATATTAGGGTGAAAGAAATTGAGCTGGGAATTTCATTCTTTGCAACAGCACAGAGATTCACCATGTAATGGTGAGTTGTGATAGGGATGGCTGAAGAACCTCAGCTAATTTATATCACAATAGGATTTTCTTGGTGGGGAGCTCACTCCAGTGAGGAGAATGAAATGTCACTGAACATGTGGGATTTCCAAACAAAAAATAGTAAGCAATGCACTATGGTGCAATATTAACATTGTTTCCTTCAGCTCATATATCAAGCATCATGAGGGAGATGGGAAATGCCAGGTTGTGGCCTGTACCCACCCTTCATGACCTAAGATACTGCCCCAAAACAATGGGCTTGTGGCTCCTCAAATCTGCCTTTCCCTGGCTTTGCCAAGAATGCATTGGAATACCTTGATTTCACCTGAAGCAGAATGAGAAAACTGCATAAAGCATCCCAGGTTGTGAGATTAGTTCAGATCATGTCATCAAGAAACCTGATGTCTTTGTCCTTTAATACCTTCCAGCTTTGCTTAGCCAAGGCCACTGTGTTCACAAAACAAAACGAGACCTTGCTATTGTCATTCAGCCTCACACTTGCTCCTCGCAGCGCTCCTCTTGGCATTTCCCACCATTCTTACGTGTCCCGCATCTCTGCTGCTCCTGCCTCTTTTCCCCTCTGCTTTCCCTGCTTTCTCTCCCGCTTTTGTCTCCTGCTCCCCGCTGTGCCTCTGTTAATCCTTTTGTTGTGTCCCCCGTGCCGGTGCGAGCGCCACTCCTCCGGCAGCCTCCCCTGCTCTTCCTGCCCCTTCTCGCTGTGCTTCCAGCCACTTCCCTCGTGTATCTGCCGCTCTGCCATGCACAGCTGCTGCTCTTCTCCCCACCTCCACCACTCCCGCTGCTGCTGCTGCTCCAAAAACAGTTTTGACCAGCTCTACTTCCAAACAATGAGGCTTTGACCTCTTTCCCCTGGGAGAAGATTTCACAGCCAAACACGTCTCACTGGCAGGAGCTTTTCCTGATATTCAGCCTGTTTCCTTCTCCCATTGCTCCTACTTAAATCTCTTTATATTGAAGTAACAGCTCATGCCCCAGGCTAGGTGTTTTACCCCTCCTGTTCCGCCTGTTGCAAAGAAGGGCTGGATACAGAGACTGTGGCCAAAACGAACAGGGACACCCTCCTAATATGTAGCACTGTCTGTCCAAGTAAGCAAGCTCCTGTTGTACCCAGAAGGAGCAGAACAAACACTCTTACCATAATGAAAAATAGGCCACATGCCTTACAAAAATTCACCAAGGGCCAAATCTTGATCAGTTTTTATTCATCTGAAGGCAAGATACTCGTACGGACAGCTGTGTCAACAGCCTATGAGCCAGGGGCTGAGTGAATCTGAGCTCCTGAAGGGGAACAGGGATCTGAAATAGGTGGATAAGGCCCAAACAGAGTACGTTTGGACGTGGAGGGAGAGGTTTGAATGCAGGAGGCAGAGGAGAGAAACACTGAGCTCGAACAGAGTGCAAAAGCAGGAGATGCTGAGTTTAATTAGTGCGCAAAAAAAAAAGGGAAGAAATAAAACAGACTATATGGAAGGGAGAGGGGTGGGAGGGGGGTTCAAGCAGCTGGATGTGGGCTGAGGTGCATTAGGTGACCTGCAGTGGGATGACAAGGGTTGAGTGGGGCTAAAGGTGAATGCATCCCACACACACAGTGAGGTCAACAAATTGTGGAATGACTGAACACAACTGTGAAGAGACTTGTGTTTTAAGGGTGAAGACTGTATTTTAACAAAGTACCAGAAAAATGCTCAGTCAAAGAGGAGATTAAGACTGATACTAAAGCTCCACTTAGAAACTTCGAGTTTCTAAGGCGGCCAACTGATGTCTGTAAAACAGTCTCCGTGGCCAGTGTGAAACAGAAGTGGTCATTTACCCACACAACCACTGGGACTCCTCCTTGCTAGGCTCATCACACAACAGGGATAGAGAACGCAGTTTTACTGCGTAGAGCGAGCCAATTGAACTGCTGAAGAAAGGTGGAGATTTTCTGTTCCTTCCTGCCCTCCCAGCTGCACCTTCTGGACACTCTGGGCTCTGGCACTTGTTCAGACCTTTCATCAACAGATCTCACTCACTAAACTATCACACAGTTTACAAACATATCTATTTCTTTTCTTGTGATCAGTTTTCTGCTGGCTTAGTGAATTGGTGCATAGCAAGGGTCCAGAGAGTAAAATTTTTAAAGCACAAACCACAGCTGCTTGGGCACAGGATAATGAAGATGAAGGGAAGATGGAGCATTATTTTTCCTCATCAGAGGCAAGACTTGGACCTAGCTGAGTGTACACAGCACTATGACCTGAGTGAGCATCTTCTTCCTTTTCTCAGGTGCTTTAAAATGTACCAACCTATATGTTCCCATTAGCACGTTGTAAGGGCTGCTCATTTTCCTAGTCTAGACAGGCCTTTCAAGCAGACATACAGATCTGCCTTCAGGCATTTTGTCAGGGCAATCCTCAAAAGCACCTTTCAGAGGTTCAACAGACAACTTCAAATGGCAATTTGGAATCTTATTCTTGGTGGTTAAAATAGCTTATTTTGGCCAGTCCAAAAGCTAAATTATTAATACCAGATGAATTAATAGCAGTGAAAACTGCTCATTAGAAATTATAATGGTACTGAACACCATAACAGATCCCCTATAGTGTAAATCAACCTGGTCCCATTTATTTAATGAAGCTACAGCCGCTTACAGCAGCCAAGGACCTGCCCTAACATTTTCATGCTTTTTTTTGCATGTACATAACATACCATTGCAACCTTCTCCCTCAATTTTTCTGCCATTCTTATAATTTTTCCCTTAGAGGGCTTCTTTAGACATAGCAAAGACTGCTTGGTAATTTTTATGTCTAGCCTCCTATTTCCCTTGCTACTCTCCCCCACAGTAATTTGTGTGAGGAAAAGGTAAATCAGAGCCACATGTTCCCTTTATAAGCCCGAGATAAAGGACAGCAGCAATATTGTCTGCTGTGAATTCACTGGGATTAGGCAAAATGCTGTTAACTATGATCACAGTATCAGCATGCTTCCTCTGTTTTGCATGTTATTTGTTGGGGCAAGTTCAGTTTCTTCTATGGATGAAAGAGGCAGCTGAGGGTGGTGCATCACATCCTGGACTTCCTAGGCGGTGGGCCCACGGTCCTCCAACAAGCTGGCACAATTAGATATGCCATACTCAGCCAACCATACAAGTTGTACCTAGTGAAGGCATTAGCTGAAGGTATGGAGAACATACAAATATTTTAAAATTCTTGGTTACTCCCATAACAAAAAGAGCTAGTAAAAATCAGAGTTTAGTTTGTTAATGAAAAATAGGAGAGGGGAATTATTTTGAGATTTCTTCCAAGTAAACTGTTGTAGCCATGTAATCTGATAACATGACATTTTTATTTTGAAATGCCACCATTGTAGTGTGTGTGTGTGTTCTAATCTGTTTTGTCTCCTGTAGTGGAGAGGGAGTAGTGTATCACCTGCATCACTGGTTACATCCCACCACAGGAGAGAGAGTCCAGTTTCTGCAGCTCTAGAACAAAGATGGGCATTATTACTGCATCAAAGAAAAGCCTCCTTTATTAATATCACATCTAGGGTCTGACAGTCCACCAGTCCACAGCACAAAGAACCATGATCTATTCCAATGAGGTTAAGAGCATCACTCTGGAATTACACTTACACGAGTGCAGACTAAACCTCTTATTCTGTCTGTTTTATTTGTTCCCAGTTACTCTAATTAGCAATTCCCTGAGGACTGATTAATCCACCTATCTCCAGTTGAAGAGTGCAAAGCTGACTATTCGAACAGAAATTTAATGCTTCCCACCAGATGTTTTTAGGAACTATTTGTTTTATGTCACACTTCCTTAGTTTTGCATCTATGTTGGAGTTACATATGTGCAAAAAAGTGTGTGTGTCCTGTGCTTACATCTATGCTGGAAATAAATTTAATCCACGGATCATTTTAGCATTTCAGGTAATGCTCTTGCACTAGAGCTGCTGGCCAGTGCTTGTTTGTAACACATTTGCTTAAAATCAGTGTTTTTCAGAGTGTTTCAGGAACTAGTTATCAATAACATTTAACGAACACTCAGCAGTCCTGGAGTAGTCAGTTGTACCACCTGTAGCCATGTGGCTTCAAAGATGACTCTTCTGCAACATTAGGAGTGTTGGAGGGACTTAGGCATTGTTGATGCTTGTACTGGAACAATTTTGCCCAAATCAATGCCGTTATATTCATCTCAAGCTTAAAGACTTGGGGGATGTTTTCTCCCACTTAATTTTGGGCTCTGAGACATGCAGTGCTTTCCTGAAGCTTGTAGCATTGAATCTCAGCAAATGATACCTGAATGTGTTTGCTTTGAAGACAGAAGAAATTCTTACGTACAGTGGGACCTCGTAACACTTCTCTAAGGCACTTCCATCACCTACCATAACTTTGCTCAGTGCCACGGTTTGCTGTAGGCCTTGTTTGATGGAAGATGCTGCACCTGAGCTACAGAAACATAAAACTTATCAACGCAAATATCCCCCTTTCAGTGGAAAACTAACCACAACTGCAGTGTAAAACCGGCAGAATATTGCAACCAGCTTGCCGGTGTAAATGAGGATAGGGACACATCAATTTACAGCACAAACTGCTGGGCTATGAACAGAAGGGTGCAGCACCAGCTGCACAGTGCTTACCTGTTGAGCAGTCACCCAGCACAGCCCAACATAAATGTGAGGTGGCTGCCTTTCCTCCTCCTCCCAGGACCAAACAGTCTCAGGTTACTCCATGCTGGCTGTGGGCAGGAGTATGTCTCTGCACTGGAAGTTTCACAGGCCTTGATGATTTAATGTGTCTGTACCCTGAGGACAGGACTAGATATTCCTGGTTTCCAGTCACAACCTCTGATCTTTATAAAACTTGCTTAGCTCTTCCTTGCTCATTTCCTTTCCACCTTGCTGGCTTAATCCAGGCTTTGGTCAGGTGAGATGGCTCTGGGAAGCTTTCCCACTGTGAAATAGCTACTCCATTACCTCTGTTACTGTACATTTGTTTAATTAATTGCTCATTTTGTTCCTGAGCTGTTGTGCTGGCCCAGTGCACTTATGGTATGCATGAGTGCCTAAAAGGTGATGAGGCTCCTAGGGATGACTCTGTCCCTTTCATTTATTTATGGAAGTGCAGCACATGATCCCTTATAAATTGCAGGCACCACTTGCTCAGCCTGACTGTAGATACAGTGCCACAGGCTCTGGCCCCTCGCAGCTGGCACTGATGGCAAGCAAGGAAGGCAGCAAGGACCATGCTGCAGAGAGCAGGACTGATCAGCCCAGATCAGGAAAGCAATTAAACTTTATGTGGCATTTGAACTGCGGACCTGGAGGTGCACAAAATAGCCTTTGGCCACTCTAAGATTTTTTTTAAGTGCTGTGACTACTTAACAGAGGTAATTGTAAGAGCATAAATCAAGGGTTCTGTTATTCCTCAAGAGGCCAACATTTATCACAGCAGACTTTAAAATTAATTTGAAGCATAGAAATTATGAGAATTTACATAGCAAATGACTTATTGTCAACAGGCAATGTAGCAGAAGCTTCAGCAACAGCAGCTGAGACAAGCAGCCTCATCAGTATATGAGCTCATATTTAAGCACTCAAGTATGGCAGAAGTGGACAGATGTTCCTTCTGGTAGGAGTGCTGGCTTAAATAGCCCAAACCAATGTTTCTTACCCCTGAGCTGCTCTTTCAGATGTGCCTTGGTCAGTCTGGGTCACCATGCAACCCCACAAACAGCTACAATGAAAAAGGAGAAGGGGGTGGCACACAGTGGGAAGGAGAGAGGGTGTGAGGGCTATCTTAGGGTCACTTGAGCCAGCAGTGCTGCTAAAAAACATCCTTCTCAGACTAGGTTCCAGCTATCCGAAGCCCTGGAACCTTTGCTTCTTTTCTGCCTAGAGATAGCTTTGAAGGTTGCTTGAGTGTCAAAGTGGGTGTTTCCAGGCACACTTCATCCACTTCCCAGTCTCTGGTGTGTGAGCAGGGAGTATGTACAGTGAGATATTGTGGGATATGCTGCACCTGTGTAAAACCTAGTCAATGGATGTTTCACTAATGCATACTTGGAGGATGGGATGAGGGAAGGTGACAAGCAGTTGTCCTCCATAGTAGATCCGTGTGTTGAGGGAGTCCACCGAAGCATAAAACCTTCCTTACCAGGCTACTTCAAGTCCAGTGCAGAGAATTTATTGTCCTGGATCCAGGCCCAAGGAGTGCAGCTCTGGCTCTGCTGCTATTTGAGTAGTCTGGGACCAACAATTTACCTGTAGTTCGCTTTTCACCATCTGTTAAACATCTTAAGACAATTGTGCTGAATGTCAAACATGTTGGGTTCTGTATCAGCTGGGTTATAATTAATGAGTGGCTATGATGTGGCTGTTGGAAGACTTCCACAGAAAGTGGAACTTCTTTTATCCACAACTCTGCTCCCCCTATTCATGCTCTGCACTTCCCCTGTAGGTATGTGTAGCTGAATCACTGAGCACTGATCTGGATTTCCTTGTTCATAAGCACTGCTTTTTTCTAGTACCAAAAGGAGATGCCAGAGAAGGCTGTTGACTTCATGTAATTTCTCTGAGGTGCTCAGATACCGAGTTTCTGTGCACACTCTTGACAGATGAGATTAGATAAAGGAATGAGATCAAATATCAGTTTTCTGTTACTACCTTCCAGACAGTTGAGATGGAGCTAATATGATGGGCATCCTGGGAACACCTAAGAAAGATAGGTCATTGGGAATCAACTAAATAAACCACTTTCTGCAAAAAAAGACTAAAATAAACTTAGAACTGCAACTATGCAGACACTGTCCCCCATCCCGTTCAACTCCTCCCTATTCCTGAGACACAGCAGTCTGGGTCTCTAAGTACAATATTTCTGGCTCTTTTTCTTCTTCTTGCAATGACTGTTGGAAAACTGGATTTAAAGAGGAGTATGTAGAAAAAAGCAAATACGAAATTTTAAAAATTCACTAGCAGAAATGCTATTCTTTTTTTAAATTAGCAAGGATGATAATTCTAATTCCAAGATATTTGATTGGAGAGCTAGAAAATTTGCAAAGCATACTTCTGCTAATGGACTGAACTTGACAATGTTTTGTGAACTAATCCTATGCCTTGGAAAGGCTTGGATATATATTTTGTTCAAAGAATGGATTCCACAGAACACAAGTTGTCAGTAGCCTGTTAACAATAAGTTCAGAAGAGTACTGCTCTATTGGGATTTAAATCTTTATCTTAGCAGTAATACTTGCCATCTAATTTTGATCAATTGTTAGAAAACCATTACTTACTTTCAGGAAAACCTTCACAAAAGCTGTCACTGGAATTACTTTTTTTCTGAAATGCTTGGAAGCATTTTTGGGAAAAATGTGAGGAAATGATGGAGAATCTAGTCTTCCTGCATGAATACAAAATATTAGAGAAGCATTTCAAACAATTTCATTCAGAGACATCACAGGTCATCCTCCTCCTCTTTCCTGTTCTCTTTGTATTCCCCTTGTTCCCCAGTAAACTTCTGACACTCTCTCCCATGGCATCCTCCTGGATACACTGGCAGCCCATGGCTTGGAGAGTGCACTGCTCATTGGGTTAAGAACTGGCTGGATGGCTGGGCCCAGAGTGATGGTTAATGGTGCTGCATCCAGCTAGTGTCTGGTGAACCCAGGGCTCAGTATTGGGACCAGTTCTGTTTAATATCTTTAGCAACCACCTGAAGGAGGAAACTGAGTGTCCCCTCAGTTACTTTGCAGGTGACACCATGTTGGAAAGGAGTGTTGATCTGCTGGAGTGTAGGAAGGCTCTGCAGAGGGATCTGGACAGGCTGGATCACTGGGCTGAGACCAGTGGTATGAGGTTCAACAAGGCCAAGTGCCAGGTCCTGCACTTCGGTCACAGCAACCCCAGGCAGTGCTACAGGCTGGGGGAAGAGTGCCTGGAAAGCTGCCCAGCAGAAAAATAGCCAGGTGTGCTGGTTGACCCTCTTTGCAGAAGAGGTTGATTATAAAGGCTTCTGCTACTTTCTTGAAGAAGGACACCTTGTACGCCACAAACTTCTCTTGGAGTTCCTTCTTGACTGAAGTCTTGCTGATTTGCAGTTTAGCACACAATAGAGGCCATGCCAGCAGCAGATCAAAGAAACATTCCCCTGCACTGAGCAAGTGCAGTACCAATGTCATTAGTTATTTGAAGAAATTGCCAGTCAGGATAACCATGTGTCTCTAGTCTGTGACGCTTCTGAGGCTGTATTGCTGTCTGTACCATTCAGAGGTGCAGTGCCAAAGAATAAAAATATCTCTAATATCATGTCATCCAGCTCTTTCCAGGGATGCTCAACACTGAACTGAGAAGATTTCTAGAGTCTCTCATCTGCTGTGATATCACTGCTTCATAAATCCTAGAATCCTTTCCTCCGGAGGAAGCGGAAGCTTCTGGCTGTCCTTAGCATCACTGAATGATGCCTTTGTGAACTTGTGTCCAGGCCCTGGACCAGTGCCTGGTTTTCAAATCCCATATATTTTGTGCTACGTGGGGTGTCCCTTTCCACCCCGGAGTCTCTGTTCTATCTCAGGCTGAGACTACAGAGGTTTTGGCCAGAAACTTCTCCATTACCTCTCCAGTAAGAGTCAGTTCTTCCGATGAGACCTGGTCTCCAGAAGTTCCCGATGTGGTGGTGTGCATTCCAGATTCCACTTCAATTATTCACACGGGACTGCTCTGTGCTATTTGCTACTCAGACAGCCTCTCTCTCTCACTTTTCTTTTAAATAAGACATGCTTTCCTCTAACCACAGAGAAAGGTCTCAGGAGCTGACATGTATTTGCTCTAAGTGGAGTTCTCAATCCTACCCTTTTGAAAAGGAAATCTCCTGTATCAGCTGCAACCCCAAAGACAGTTTTAGTGGAGTACACTAGGAGAGACTTTCAACATTTGAATTGATTTGTCAATTAAATGAGCAAATCTAGAGGTCTATGTACCTCAGACTTTGAGGACCTTGGGGCTTGCACTTGAGCTTTGAGGCATTTATGTTCTGTATGTTTACATACAGTGTTTTCTGTTTTAAGAACACGAGGGCCCTGTCCTTGTAAAGCTGCTTTTTGTGCTGAAGGATTTGCTGCCCTTGACCCTGAGAATCCAAACCAAACTGTTCCAGCTCTGGTCTCAGGAGTGCTGCTGGTTCCTTGTGCCCTGTCAGAAGCACTTTGCTCTTGTGCTCACACACCTTCAGAGAAGATCAATGATTGTCACCACTGCACAGAAACCCGGGCGAGCAGCAGCCAGCTCTGTGCAGCACAGCTGGGGTTACTAAATGTCCAAATGGTCAGAGAGAGAATCTTACTGGACTACTAAAGATTATATGATAGACTAATTAGAGATGACATTTAGAAAGGATCTTCCATTGTAGTCCCAGAAAGTCTCAGATTTCACCTATAAAAGGGATGCTCTGACTGGCAGCTCAAGGGCCACACTTTGCCCACAGAAAATTCCTTTGCTTTGCTGGAAATGGGGAACATCTGCTAGCACTGCATGTATGGCCCAGCAGCTGAATGACCCCTATGGTGCCTGTACATAATCAATTATTAAGAGTCAGGGCCTGCCACTCTTGTAACCACATGACCAGCAAGACGTGGGGAGAGGGCTGAAGAGGGATTCAGCCAGGATCACCTGGAAAGGCTCTATTGTCCCACCCATGGCTAGCATGTGTGGGGGAGCACACAGTTTGTTTTACACTAGACTGCTGGGTCAGACAAGGTCAGCAAGACAGTAGATCATACAGCTTTTAACTGCATTCAAATCCTACAGAGCTTTGTAGGAGATAGAAGGGCAGACTGGCATCAGCTGTATCAGTGCTGGTAGCACTAGCTGGCTTTTTTCTGTGTACTAAGGGATTGTTTGCACTGTCTCAGCTACTATACATAAGCTGGAAAAAAAGGTGCGTTTTAATACACCAAGCCCAGATACAGTAAGTCCTGGTTTTGCCAAACATCTTCACAGCTGCTTTATAGGCACTCTCTTTGGAGTTCCTGAGCCCCAATTAGATGGCCAACGCCCCAGAGCAGCTGATAGCTGGAATGAGATTTACAGCAGCCAGCGTGCTGTGCAGGGGAATACCGGAGTAAAGCAGGAAGGCTGGGGTGAGTGTAGAGCCTTATTGTTCCCTAGAACTTAAGTATTTGAGTTGCCTTGAGTTAGGTACCTGCTGCTTACAATGGGTATTTATGGCCACTGAGTTATTTCCTAAGAGTGGTCATCCCTTTGGACACGAGTAACTGGCTCATCAGGCACGTACTTGACATTGTGACCAACCTAATCATTAGAGCAAAGCACAAGATAGAGCAGCTGTAACCACTTTCATTCAAAAGCAAGGCTGGAAGACGAGAGAGCCACATGCCTTGTGTGTCACTGTTATTTCACTGTCTTGATATTTCTGTGGTGGATAGCTACCACACCACAGAAATATCAAGAAACAAAGAGGCATCCTTGAATCTTGGTCCTGCACATCTTCACAGACCCTGCAAATTCTGTTACGTTAAGCATGGTGCAGCAAGAGCCTGGCAGTGACTCAGAGTGTGTGAAAGCCATCATGCCTAGTAGGCTGTGTGAAGTCCTTATTCATGTCCGTTCCAGGACACCTGTAAGTCAGTCACACTGTGAACAAAGGCACACATAAGAAAAATGAAACTCTTGGAACAACTTTTCCTAAATTTCCATCTCTTCAAAGTCTGTGTGTACAGTCAGTGCTGTTTAGGTTATACATGAATAGCACAGACTCATTTGTAACACTCTGTACTCTTTGTAACCCTTTGTACTGCACACCTGCCTGACCACACAACCACACGACCTCCTTGCACCTCCACTCTGGCTCTGGCTGTTCTAGTTGAATCACAGCACCAGCTTTGCTAACAGTGTGTTTTCACAGTGGTTGTGTGAGGGAGTATCAGTACTAGCAATGCCAAATACCTGGCAGCCAAGAACCAAGCCACAAAAAAAGCAAGAGTTTGCTTTAAAACTACATTTGTAAGAAGTAGTAAGTGTTTAGTAGAATTCATTCTGACTTCTTGCATTTCAGTATTGAGACTTCCTTCCAAGCTTTTCTCCTCCATCACCATGGTTAGAAATAATACTTTGGTCCATGCTCTGGGTGTGCCAGAAACCACTAGATATCTAAAGGCTCACAATGGATTGTTTGAATTGACAATCTTGTTCAGTTGTTTATAAGACTATCTGTCATTTAAACCCAGTGCATGAAAAAATCTGAAGTGGGTAGAAAATGCTGTCAGACCGGAATGGTAGCTGACTTTGCAAAGGTGCAAAGTGCAGCGAAGGATGAGTGGTGCCAGCTGCCTGCATGGTCCCTTGACTGCCATGGACTTCCTGTGTGGCCTTGGGCAAGTCACATGGCTTCCTTAGGCTTCAATTCCTTATCACTGTAAAATGTAGGGCATCTGCTCACTGCACAGATGCATGTTACAACGGAGATGTGACAAGGCAGTTGGGTTTCTAAGATTTATTCTACAGGGTCAAAGTAATAGAGAGCCTCCAAAGTACTGGTTAGCCTCCATACAGAAACAGAAATTGTTTATCATGTTAAAACTGTTCCAGGAAATCAAGATATTAAATAAAATACTTCCTTTCCTCCCTCTCTTCTCCCCATCTCACACCCCCCCC
>WAAG01074768.1:225-18809 GCA_013390105.1 Tichodroma muraria
TATGGCAGATGCTTTTTACTGGATACAAGACTGCGCTTGCAATTTGAAACCCTTCAGCTGTGTTTCTTTCTAAAAAAGAATGTTATTGAAGAGCTTCCTTAAGTGTGTCATCTATTTTCATATATACACTTTAAAAATTGCTGTTTATTAACTATTTGAATCTGCATACTCAAAGCCATTGCATTGAACATGCTGTTTATGCAAAACATACTAACACTTCTGGTTAAGTAAGCTTTTCTGCTTTAATCCCTTCTTAAGAGAACTGCATAGAAAATGTAACTTTGAAGAGCATGCTTTTTTCACCCAAGAACAATACAAGTATGAGAGGGAAGATGAGAAAATACATGACAGGAGCATATTTGATGGCATTGTCATTTAAAAAACCATTGTTTTTCATTGAGATTTACTCTGTATAAAAGTAATCATTCAATGTGTTATATACTGACAATTCAAACCCCCTATCATTGTGATCTGGGGGTCATTGTTTCTGCTGACATCAGGGAGCAGTAGGGTAATGCAACTCCTGCAAGAATTGGCATTTTCCTACCTGTTATGTATCATTCAACTCTGGTTTCATCTTTTTCCTTCTGAACAGGATGCTGTATCTGCTCTGCTGGAGAGGACATCTGCTGAGCTGGAAGCAGTAGAACAAGAGCTGGCTGAAGATGAGGAGAAGGAACAAGAGCAAAGGGCCTCTGAGGAAGACTGGTAAAAAACACTTTCCCTCCCTCACTGTTCATGCCTGAATGATTCAGCTCATTCTTCCTTCTCTTAGACAAATGAAAGGGCTGTACATTTGGAGATCATAGATTAATAGAATGGTATGGATTGGAAGGGATCTTTAAAGATCATCCAGTCTAATACTGCTGCCGTGGGCAGGAACACCTTCCACTAGATCCGGCTGCTCAACACCCCATCCAACCTGCCCTTGAACATTTCCAAGGACAGGACATCTACAGCTTCTCTAGACAACCTGTTCCTGTGCCTCACCACCACTGGAATTGGAGCAAGGTCTCGGTCTTTTGTGTGGTCAATTCATTCATGTTCTTTTAGGTTTACAGTGTCTTGGCTGCTCAATGAACTCCTACTGCCAGCGCTCCTCCATTCTGTGTACATCTTCCTGTGAAACCACCTGGTCTGTGAAGCCACTGGAAGTGTAGCAAAATATCAAATATTATAGTTGCATTAACTGTAACAGGCAGGCAGTAGGATTTGAAAAGAGAGCTGCTGTCTGACAAAGTCAGTGTGGGTGTGCTTCCATTGATGGTCTTGTTTTTGAAGAAATTGTGAGCTTTCCCAAGAAACAGATTTCTTGCTAAATTGCTTTTTGAGATCTGTTATTGTGCGATTTCTTAGCTGCAGTGTAGAAGAAAAGACATGCTTTATTAGGGGGAAGGAGGGACTGACTTTTTGTTTTATGAACTTGTAACAAAAGTCCTTCAACATTATCAACATTACAGCTATTGATTATAGTGCAGTGCTGTCATAACAACCTTGAGGGCGAACTGTGGTAGTGCTTACTGAGTTTTGCTGGAGGCAGCAATGCAATGGGCCTTCACATGAATTTGGTGGAAGCATTTGGATGATAGTTGTTTTCCCTATCAGAAAATGCGTGCCTCACACATGAGTGCACGTCTGGGCTTTCTGGTATCTTGCTGCGGTGAGCTTTTTCAGTTTCAGAATAAGCCTGGGCTACCTCTGTTCATACAGGCCAGAGATGCTCGCAGAGGCCTCTGAGGAATTTGTGGATGAAGAGGAAGATGGCATTAAGCTGGAAGTAGAAGGCGACTGTAATGATGACATGGGGTTACTCATAGATGCACCAGAAGTGAATGAAGACAAGAACAGAGAGAAGAGTGATGAGGCCCAGGCAAGCCAGCAAGCTGCTTTAATTCTAACACTGGTGAATATCTTAAAATTCACATTTCTGCAGCACCTTACTCTGTCTAAAAATCTATTTCTGAGCAATTAATATAGAAGTCTGCTGCATCTATGCATTTACAATTTGATGTGGCCTTTGCTGTGGCACTTGAATGTATGTGTAACAGGACTTCTAAGTCCAGGACAATTAGCCAAGACTATCTTCACTTTTTTTGTTGCATATGAAGAACATTCAAAATACAACAGTAGTTTAGTAGCTTCGACTTGTGCATATTTAAAATATTTCTGCACATCTGTTTCATTGTTTCCTTTTCTTTTTTTCTGATTCATCTGCTAAACAGGGAAAAATACACGAGAAGGGTCAAGATGTTTAAACCAATGCAGGGATATCCTTATTTTTTTCCCCTTATTTTTGGGCATGAAATATAAGAACTGTCATAGCAGAAAAAAGGACAAAAGATTAATGAACAAAAAATTCCAAAATGTGTATTAAAAGTCTGTATACTTTTGAACTATTGAGGGTACTATTGTATCCACATACTGCGTAAAGCAAATTCTAATTCCGTGTTCTTGGTAGTTCTTGGTAATTGTTGTTTTTTAAATTATATTCCACTTTCTTGAAAGCACTTTTAGTAAGTGTTTAGTAAACATATCCCTGATGTGGTAGCACGCTCTCAGAAATAAAATTTTTAGAGTCTTTCTGCATCTTAATAAAAACACTTTGCATGTTTTAAACCCACAAGTTCTATAAAATAGCAGAGGTAAAAAGACGAAGAGTGACATCTCGTTCCTTCAACTTTGTGACAGTACAAAAGTTTAACATCTCAGTGGACTTGCTGGAAACTGTAATTAACTTCCAATTAATGTGGCAAGATGCCAAATGAGCTAAGGCTGTGGTATTAAAAGGACTGACAGTCTGCTGGGTAGCGAGTGAATATAGATCAAAGCCCTAACTCGGCAAGGGGAGATGGCAAGGACGACGTGTGAAGGTTAGACACGCACACAAGTGCTTTGTTGAGCCTGGGCTGGGTGGACCCAGATAATGAGTGAAAGCCAGGAAGTGGAAAGACTCCACTTCAGAGCCAGCCACAACATAGATCTCTGTATACCACATCCTCTCAGGGTTGCTGTTGTACTGTTTAGGTCACCGTATTTATCACCTGCAATGTGAAAACCATGAACTTCATTAAATTACCCAAGTTGAAGAAAAAGCCCCAGTGCACATCAGTAACATTGGATGTTCCAGCTGCTGCAGAGCTTGGTCTAGCCTAGCAGCCAGGATGACTGCAGCATGGAAGTAAGCACAGGCTGTGCCATCCATGGAGATGGGGGCACATAAGGTTCCCTCTGGCACATGTGGGACAACTCTAGTAGGCAGCAGGCTATGATGAGGGACAGCAGCCAGCAGTGTCTTTTCCCTCGGTTCACAAGGCTGATGAAGCTCTGGAGATTGCCATAAAGCAGCCCTGCTGCTGAGGCTTGGGGATGTATGGCAGTATGTCTGGAAGGACCTGGGCAGTGTAACTTTCCCAGCTGCCCCCTTTCAGTGTGCATAGGCACCATCTCTGGCATGGCAGAACCTTGCTCTTCTGAAAATACCAAACAAAGTATAAATGTGCAATAATCATAATGTCTGCAAATGGCAAAGCAAAACATTTCTTGCACTGTGTTTGCATCACACCATCTGCTGAGCAGCAAAGGCCTTTCTGCAAAAGCTTTGGCTTTACTGGCTCCACAGTACCTTCTAAGCCTCTCCACACACTCTTAAGTCTCTTGGGAATTTTGTATTTCTTTACGTAGAATAGCTTCTCTGTAAATGCACAATGCTTTTTGCTGCTGGTCTTTTTCCATCCACTGCAAGGTGATGAGAATGCTTCTAAAATCTGAAGGCACAAAAACTATGTGGGAGTATGTACCTGATTATAGTAAGTCCTATACATTAAACTCCTTTTCATAGGTTGATAAAGAGACTAACACTGAGGAATCAATTAACGAGAACACAGCGGTCCGACCCAAGGACAGAGCCAGCTGGAGCTCCAGACAGCGTCCCTTTGTCAGGAACAGCATGATAGTGCGCTCCCAAACCTTCTCTCCAGGCGAGCGGAACCAATACATCTGCAGGGTAAGAGGAAAAACACTTGGAATGAAGAGCTATTAACCAAAGAGTCATTTAACTTCTTGGGAATGAAGCATTAATGACACTGAGTCATGTACCAATTTTCCCTGCGAGAGGCAGAGCCTGTGCTTTCTCTAGAGTCTTTCCCTATCTGAGCTGATGCATAGTAGCTGATACGTTGACTTTCAGCAGAGTTGCATACTCTTGCAAAACACCTCTACTAGGGCAAAAATACATCCTATTGGAAAGAAATAACACAGATGCCTGTGCTGGCTGTCTGCAAAAAGCGTTTCCCTGCACATCAGCAACTCCAGCACTCTCGCAGCAAAACAATTTGTTACAACATGAAATAGAATTCACTGTAAAATGCCATTGCATTACCATATTTTAATAATGCAGCCATTTAAGGGTAACAGTGTGGAAAGAGCTCAGTCATCAATTTTAAATCTCGCTTTGTATCTCAACTAGTTTTAAACCTAGGCAGCCCAAATCCTGCTGTAATTGCATCTTTGAAAGATGTGCAAGCGCTGCCTCGGGGCCGGGTTTTAAACATGGTTTTGGCAGCTAAGTTCTCCAGTCTCTCTAGATCTATGGTAGCATAGAAAAAGAAAAAAATATTTTAATTGTGAGTCTTGCTGCTGCTAAATTAAGTATGAAAATCATGTGTTTAAAGATTTAAGCATGGACTACCAGCTCTATAGATTTTAATCACAGATACCCTAGAAAAGGCAGTTTATTTTGATTTTTAGTTTCTACAGGTTACTCATACAAGTACATCCTTTTTTCAAAAAAAAGTAATACTTATGCTTTAATTCCCCAGTTTAGTTAGAGGCATTTGCCTTAATCATTTTGGAACATTAAAGTTCATCACTTCTCTGTGATTCTCATTGGCCTAAAAAACATAAACCTTTAGTCAATACCTATGTACTTAAATAACTACTGCATATAACCCCCCAGAGTGAAATATAGCAGATTGTTTTCTAACAATCTTTACATAATTTGGATAGATTATTGGCTGAATTCAGAAGTTAGCCTTCATCTTAATTCCTGTGCTGGAACTTAATTCCTAAATGGAAATCAGTAGTATTGGCAAAAGAATATCACCTTAGCCTGCTGCCTACATAGGTCTTCAACAGGAAGTAAAACTAGTTGCTTTGGTAGTGTAGTTAGTGTAAACTTCTGAGGTTTTTGCATCTGGAAAAGTATTGGGCTTTTGTAGCTTTGAACATTGCTACACACCTGCTGTCAAGAGCCAGAATAAAAAATCCTTACCTCGAATAAACCATTCTGTTTCTCATTGTGTATGGTATTGCCTGGAAGCAAAGTACCCTGTGAAAAGAACATGTTTGCAGATATATCTTTTGCAGCGTCAGAAACACTTACTGCCCACTGCTGGGGGCTCCAGAGTGGGCTCTGCAGCTGCATCCAAGTTCACAAAGAGGCCTGAAGAACTGGGGTCTCCTTTGTCCCAGTCTCCAGCTTGCACCACAGGCATATCCAGCCTTCCTTGCATTATGGTGCTGTACGAGAGCAAAGCGCCTGTTGGATACACTCTGGTGACATGCCAGCTGCTCTCTAATCAGAAGAGATGGCCTGGCTTTAAGAGAGCACCTATGATGTTACAGAAAATAGGTATCTTTGAGGTCTAATGGACAGAACCAAAGTCTGTTGGTGCTTTGGAAAATGTCCCTTGAAAAGTACCTAAAGAACATTAGTGACGATGGCCGCTTCTCTGTATCAAGGAGTGAGCTCCCAGTAGTGGCTCATGGTGAAAAGACAGATCTGTCTCTCAAGAGGTGTACTTTGTATTGCAAGTGCTTATATTTCTGACCTCCCAGTCAGCCCTTTAGGCACACTTTAGGGCCCTGGCTTTGCCTACTGAGATGTTAGCAGAATGATTCCTTTTTTGTCCTTTCCTGAAGACGTGAAATACATATTCTGCAGGGAGATGCTTCTGATCACCTGTCGATGCTGATGCACCTAACAATCATTCTGCACTGATGTGTATGAAATAATGCTGAAGTTATGAAGAAGCTACTGCTGAGCTGTGGCGCATAATTTTAAGAAGTGCTTCTGAAGGAAGCTGTAGGCACACCTTTGCTTGTTACAATTAATAACAATACAAAAATACTGCTTGTTGGACAGGGGCATGTCTACAGTAATTTACCTTTCCTGTAGTAAATTTGTTAAAAGCCTGCCCCAGGTAAGTGAAATTCAGTTTGCATCTGAAGCCAGACTATGATTTGTCAGTACTTAATAACCATAGTTACCTTCCTTGCATTCCTGAAGAGTCTTGCTATTCATTCCTTAAGATCAACGGTTGTTTTGGTGTAGGATTATAATTTTAAGAGTAGATGCTTATTGTAGTTGCAAACTTTATACTAAGAACGTGACCCGCACGTGTATAAACGCTGAGGTTCCCTGGCTGGTTCTACCAGTGCAGGTGTATTTGCATATGAAGGTGCTTTATGTCTGTTTGTTATGTGCATTTTGGCAGTTGAATCGAAGTGACAGTGACAGCTCCACGCTAGCCAAGAAGTCTCTCTTTGTGAGAAATGCCACAGAACGACGGAGCCTGAGAGTTAAACGGGTATGTGCTATGTTACATGGACACCTTTTAATCTGAAGTATGGGGACGCTGGGAATACCAAATGACATAAAGGATACACTTTGTTTCAAGTATTTCAGCAAAAGCAACACAGGTACCACAATTCTGTCCTGTAGTTTCATGCTGACATGTCAACATAATGGTCTCAGTCCAACATCATCTCACCTCCAACAAAGCCTGTATTGTTTTAGTCGTGCCTGAAGCCAGCAGCAAGACACTGATGCTCAGCATCATGGCATTTCCTATTGTTGAGCTTATTGTTGAACTTGAGTTACGGTCGGAGTGGTCTGGGTTAAAGAACATAAGTATTATAAAGTGACACAAGGTGGCCTATGCTGCACAGAAGTCAACACCAGCAGTATACATCTTGAGCAAATTTTGATGAAGATTTCAAGGATTTAGATGTCCTTTTAAAGAAATCTACTCTCCACCAAAAGTATTCAAGTAGCAAAAGGACTGAAGGACAAGAGAGTAAGATTCTCTTGCATGAAATTCACTGTTACAAATTTAGAGAGTTACGTTTTAATCTTAATTGTAACTAGAAAAATAGTCCTTTGGAAGCCTTGTTACCAGGTAGCAGGATACACGTTGCATAAGATAGAGAAGTCTGGGATACTGAATAGTCTGAGATGGCTTCTCCTGCCTGACTTACTCATGCAAAAATTCACTGTGAAAGAACAGTAAATAATGTGCTGAAGAAGTGCATATTTACAGAGTTTGTAACATTATGTGTTTGGTTAGGCCTTGAAAAAGGAAATATTTACAAAGGTAAATAATGTAGTTGAAATCTGTGGGGAATTCTGTGTAGTGTTGTGTCTCCTGGCCGTGTCATCCCAGGGATCAGAATTGTTTTTTTGTTTTTAACCTGTAAATATACCATTATGCACTTGGCTGAAGCATTTATTTTTAGCTAGTGACTAAAGAAAAATTCCAAGATAGGTGAATTCTTTTACTTCAGAAAAAATTACTGGTAAACCCACCTCCCCCACCCCCAAAATATTTGAGCTTTTCTGACTGCCAGAAAAATTGTATGTCGAGCTCTCCGCCAGCCTCTCTAGGTATTAATTTTCACTGTTGCGTCTCCCGACGGCCGCAGCCCGTTTGCCAGGCGACCTCGCGAAGAGCTGCGCAGGAGCGCCCCGTGCGCACTTCCCTGGACTTGGAGCTGGACCTCCAGGCGTCACGCACGAGACAGAATCGTCTGAACGATGAACTCCAGGCCTTGCGGGACCTTAAACAGAAGCTTGAGGAAATGAAAGGCAGAGGAGAGGCAGACCTTCCTCTGTATGTGCTAGAGGATGAACGTTTCCAGAAACTCTTGAAACAAGCTGAAAAACAGGTATGAGCAGCATTCACATATATGTGAGCAAATACACCCCTACCTTTGCTATAAATTTGTTAAAGAATTTGGTCAATGATGTTAGAAGATTTTTACAGAAACTCACATTTGACTAATTACATCTCTCAATCACATAGTGTAAGCTGTTTCTTTACTGCTGAATATTACAACATTAAATGTACAATTTGAGGTAGCATTTTCCTATTGCCCTCTAAATACTTCGGTAAGTCACATTAGAGACTATTATTTGGAGTAATAGTTATGGTTGGTGTAGTAAAATAGCATTTACTTAAAAGCTAATTTAGAATTCTCACATCCCAGTCATGCTTTTACAGACTTGCATGTGCTTTCTGTTCCTCAGCATTGGTCTGCACAGAACATGTAGCCAAAAGATGCTTGTAACAGGTAGAAGGAGCAATTACCACTACTTAGAGTGGTAGGGCCATGGGGAAAAGGCAGTGGCTTATTTCTTCATGCAGGACATAGTTCTAGTTTTGGCAAAGGAAAGACAAGTTCTGTTCTCTACATGGTGGTCTCTCAAACAGTACAAGTATATATGCACTGCCATAAGGTAGTGGAATGCCCCCACGTGATTAATAGACAAGAAACAGGATAGAAGAATGAGATGCAACAGTGAGAAGTCGGAATATGGAAAATTCCAACAAGATATATTAATAAGTTGGATGTTGTGGGGTTTTTATTATGTTTTTTGGGAGGTTGTTTGGTTTTTGAAATCATTAAGGGAGATCGTCGACTGGAACAGGGCTCTGGAGAGGTTGCTGGAGGCGTTGAAAACCCCACCAAGTAAAAAAAGTAAAACAAACCCACCCCACCTGCACAGTTGGAGGTATTCTAAACCTAACTGGTCAAGACCCTGACTACTCAGCTCTGGCATCACCTACTGTGAGCAGAAGGTTGGAGCAGACACCTTCTGGAGCCCCCTTCCCATCCAAGTCAGTCAATGTACATCAGTTTCCAATGAGGGGAGGTTGTGAGTGACAGCCAGGAGGAATCTGTGCTCCTTAACTCTTTATGGCTGATAGAGACTAGTGTTTTGATACACCAAGTTATTCAGAGTAGTAAAAATGGAAAGCTTTAACAAGGTGCAGAGGCCCTCCTCATATGTAAGCAATTGTTGTTGGTTTTGTTGTTTTAGTTTTTTTAAAGCTAAATGTCAGTAAATAGCCTCATGTGGAAGAGGAAAGGATGATCCTAATATTTACATTTACAAACCTGAGCTCTGAATTAAATGTTAGGAATGAGATACTCCACATATAAGAGACAAAAACATCACAGGATCAGCAGATGTCAAAAAGCAAATAAGACAGGAATTGCCAAGAAAAATACTTGGAACAAAACATATCATTGCTTTAAGATCTAAATATTATTATGCCTGTACCTAAACATAGTTCATTTTTGGTTTCCCTTTTCAAAGTGGATGATAAAACTACAGAGGGTCAACAAGGATGGTCAAGGGAGGAAACAACTTCCATGTTAGGAACAGCTAAGTAGCTACAACTGAAGTCCATACAACCATGAGTGAGGTGGAAGAGAGTAATTAATCATGGTCTTGTATTCTTCAAGAAGTAGAAAATCGAACAGATGGCAGGTTAAGTGCAAGCAAACATAGCATGACATTCAGAAGCTGTAAAAATGTTTTCAATAAAACATGGAGCGCTGCAAGTTTGCATAGGTTCAAAAAATTATGAATTTATTGATCTGCTAAATTCATCGTAGAAAAATGCATGTAATGATAACACATATTTCAAGAAGTCCTTGACTGACACCTTAGGAAATAAAACTTTTCCCCAGCATGTTCTTCCAATTCTACATTTATGTCCTGTTGTGTCTTCTGGTCCCTCTTTTGGCATCTTTTGTTGGTTAGAGTTAGTGGAGTACTAAAATGAGTATAAAACACTAGCAGTTTAGGGTGAACATTGATGAGTGCTCTGAAAAACCTTGGGCAAAATGGGGGAAGATAGTCTTTAAACTTAGTCTAACTGTATTGGTTTATACCGTGTGAATTCATTATATGAATTTGATCTAAGTTTTAACCCATAAAAATAGTAACTTACACAAAAGAAGCATAGCTAAATTTATGTGAAATTTCATGGTTTGTATCTAATACTGGATGTAGGATAGAAATTATATTTTATGAGTGTTTAATTTAAAACTACTCCCATACTAAAGCTTTTCCCTCTAGAACAGAGTATCCCTCTGCAACATTTCATATTGTGAATCCTTTGGATTTGTGCTTTATTTCAGCTGGCTCTTCCAAGGCAGGAGGTAGGTTTGTCACATTTTGTAGGGCTGGTGTCAGCGATCAACACCATTATACACATCGCCGAGGAATAAGGGTAATACACATTCCTAAAACAGATGTGGGCAGTAGCACAGCATTTAAGTCCTCCTTCCCAAGGTAAAAGTCAAAACAATGATCACAGTCACTCCACCTCTTTGAAGAGTGCTTACAAAGTTTCTAGAAATATTTCTACCCTTAAAATCATTGCAGCCTTCCCCTACGGAGCAAAACAACCCTAAGCGCTGTACTGTGTTGTCAGTGTTTCCCCTTGGGTTAGCAAAACATAGCAGCCTGGAGAACATTGTCATAGATTATTTCTCAGATCCTGCAGGCATTATAATGGCACAGACTAATGCAGCAGCTGGAAACGCCAGAGAAACTGAGAGTCTCAAATGAAAAATCAAACTGCAGATGTGGGGATGTTGAAAATCAGTGGCTGCTTGCTAGCATGCAGTTACTCTGCTTGAAGCCAAATCCACAGACTCCACACCTTCCCTCCCATTCCTTCCACACCTTCCTAAGTGCAGCAAGTATGTAGTGCCCACTAATACCTGCAGATCAGAAAACAGAGGTAATTCTGTGCACCAGAAGCATTTTCTCTTGTTTAGATTGGATGTTTGTGAGAAATCACACAGTATTTCAAAGTTTGAGTCTTAAATCCTCATACAAGTAAGTTTTCAGACACCTAGTGTCCTCTGAAGTACTATTGCTGTTTATATCCGAAAAACATTCCTGTAAATATCTTCTTTATTTCTTTTTAGTACATCATTTATGTTGAGATAATATGTAACTATGTCATTAATACCAATAAGTACGTCCTTGTCCTGATGATTTGGTGTTTAGCACAGTTAGTTCTTCTTTGGATTCAGTTTTTTCTATACAAAACCCACAGAAGAACAAGACAGGAAATAGCGTTTCAGTTCTAATTTTGATAGTGTTTCTTTGTCATCTTAAACTAACTTAAGCTTAAGCTAAGCCTGGATAGAGAGACATGATGTAAATATAAACCTGGTCATGTACATACCTTCTCATTTGCATATTGGGGAAATGAGACATTAGGCTGAAATCCAGGTTTCTCTTAGAGTGTCCTGAAAAAATAAATGGAATCAAAAATTAAAAAGGGATGCATAAATAGAGAGTATGAAAACAAGTCATCTATGCTCTTAAACTTGAAATGCAGTAATCACAAGAATTTCATGTATAGGTAGGGAAAGAATAAAATTAGAAAATTTTGAAATACTGTATGTTTAGTGCTTTGATGATAAATATTAATTAGAGGAGCTGGTAAAACATATGGCCAGTGACATACGTAAAATTAATTAAGACATTACCAGTTGTAGATTGCAAATTTTTATTCACTAATAAAGAAAACAATATTTATAGATTAATTTCATTTTAAAATCATAGCTATTTTGGAGTTGGAGACTGAAGAAGTTAACAGCAGCACAAGCTGACTGGATTTTGAGTGAGTTTTTGAAAGGCTGATGCTCTTTCATGTAAAACACTTTCATATAGAAACCAGAGTGCATTTCAACAGACAGAGGGTACCACTATCCTGCTGTGAGCAGCTTTCTTATAACTACCCAGTATGAAACTGATAGTATGGACTAGCTCTTTTGAATTAGTTGGTTTTGTTGTTTAGGAGTCTACTGGGTTGAATTCAGAACTGGGATGTGAACTTCTAAGTCACAAACTAGCTTTGAAAATTGCTGTTTTAGGCATGCAAATGTATTTTAATTTGAGATAAAGAAGAGCATTTTCAAGTCTCTAAAGAATCAAAAATTAAACTCTCTACAACTTCATAGTTGTTTAAGAATGTGAACTGCTTCTATTGAATTTTGATGGCTGACAAAATTCAAAATACAATAAATAACATTTGTCTGACAGCCTCTCCATCTAGAAATAAAGGCACTGCCCACACCACACAACCCACATGTGATGTGGGTGACAATTGCATTTGTTACAGAACTCACCTGTGTATGAACAGGAGTCATTTATCTAAGAATTTGAGGTGACCATCCACCTAAAAAGAGTTATTGTTCAAATTACTGGATATTCAGGAACCCTTGATAAAGTTTTTAAAGCCAAAGCACAGCTATTAATAGCAGTCTTGTTGCTGAAATGGTGGATGGCATAGCTGCAGCTGTCCTGTTGATAAGTAAAGACATAAGTAATAGAGTCAGCTATACTGAGGTACAGAAATTCAGTAACTTACTGTGGGGTGTGTAGCTGCTTAGCACTGTTCACGGAAGACGCTTGATCTCTTGTTACCACTGGTGTTCTGTTCACTTGCCTTGGCTTTTACACCTCTACAATGCAAAAGAAAGAAGTGAGTCTTGTGCAAAATAGCTGTTATGTCATGAATAAAGGCACAGAAGTTCATGTTCCTTGCTAACATGGTCGACAAAACCTGAAAGTGTATTTTGAGATCACACCTTCCCTGTTTTTTTCTGTCAGTCACTTAAGAGTAGGGTATGGGCAACTCTCCTGAGAGCTTTTGTCAGGAAATAAAAGTATTTTAGATAGGAAGAGAAACAGTGGCTCACAGTTCTAAAAAGATACTTGGATAGACAACATGTCTTCATACAAATTTAGGTATTGTCCAACTACAGCCCTAAGAAATATCAGAATTCACAAAACTTAGTAGCCACCTGTGACGGCATGGAATTTGCTCTGTTTATTTTTTTAGGAAAACTTCACGGCCACGGCTTAGGCTTGTGATGTCAGTCTTCTATCTTGCTGACCTTTTATATAGAGATTATCATGGATTCATTTAGGCTGGAAAAGACCTTTAATATCATCGAGTCCAGTGGTAAACCTGACACTGCCCAAGCATTTTGCTTGACACAGAAGCATCTCTCACTTCTTTGAAATGAGTTGTTCATTATCAGCAAAATACAGTTGTTTTTCTTGATACAGGCTGAACAGTCAAAAGAAGAGCAGAAACGAGGTTTAAGCGCTGAGAAATTGATGAGGAAAGCTTCTAAGGATGTGTGCCGGCTACGGGAGCAGAGCCAGAAAGTGCCACTTCAGGTGCAGTCATTCAGGTATGACCTGTTCTGCTTTTCAAGCTCTTTTTAATGTAGTGAAGTAACATGAACTGTTTCTAGATATAATCAGACAAACTCTGTAGTATTAGTAAAAGCCAAGTCACATGGCTTTGACTTGCCAGAAACATCACAGATTTCTAACGTGGCTCTGAGTTGGAGTTTCTGAGGGCCAGGCCTCGGTGACCTGCACATGTGGCAGTTCAGAGGGTGGTGAGGAAGCTGAGTGGAGTGTCAGACCCCTGTGTGACATCTGCTGTAGGCGAGCACGTGTGTGACTCTTGCTGTATCTCGCCTCACCCACAGCTGGTTGACAGTGGGCTTCAAGTCATGGGAGCTCTTCCACTGATGGCAAGGTCCTGAAACAAATCACCACTAAAGGAGAAGTAGGATAGGATACAGCTCATCAGGAAACTCATTAACCACTACTTGTGTCTTGCTCAAGACTTAGTATTAAAGAAAGATCTTGAATCCCTCCTCTGTTCTGTTTCCCTTCTCCTTTTGGTTGTGAAGCAATCAATTACTTGAAGCAATTAATGAAGTGTTCTTGCTTAGCGTAAGCCAGAATGAACACTATTTATCTTAAACCTTAATTTTCACTGGTCTAAATTCCTAAAAGAGTGGCCAGTAAGTGGCAGAGCTTACAGTGTGGAGAGCACACTTTATATAAAAATAAATATACATCTATTGATTGAAAAATACAGTGCTTGCTCTTGCACATAGAAACAGTACTGCAAGTTAATTTGGTTTGTTTTGTCAGTTAATACACATTTTTAAAGTTTGAATTTTGGATTCCTTTATAGGAAATTTAAGTCAGCTGCTAATAAATATGAGACTATTTTCTTTTCTTTTAACCATCTTTTGTGAGCAGCTGGAGAAATCCATAAGCAAGTAGGGGCCTGTGAGGCAGCATGTATTGCAAACCACAGCTGTAAGAGATGCAGACTCAAAGCAAGAGAGAAGGAAAAGGGGTTCCTCAGCTAAGACATGTTACAGCTGAGTTATTTATCTTCAGTTTGAAATTCAGAGCACCCTGAAGATTTCACTTTTTGTGCATGTCCTGAGAAAGGGTTTTGGTCAGTGCTGGTCATTTAACAATCATTACAGATGGACTGCTGCCTAAATCTACAGGAACGTGTAATAGTGCCTAAAACCCCATTCCCCTGCAAGAAGGGTATCAAAAGGTATAAAAATCCATTTCCCTTTATTTTCTAGTCACCACACAATTAGGAAGAGAAAGCCAGTTTAGGCTGATTTTGTTCTGAGCTACTGTTTTTCATGGAAACTCAAGCTTCACCAGTGGAAAACACGGTTTAGTCTTCTGGATAAATACTTACCTCTGGAGGCTGAATTGTACATGCCCTGCAAGTTAGAGTTGTTACAGTGCTGTGGCCTCAGACTAATCATAGAGAGACATTTTTAAAGCTCTCAAGAAGAATGACTCTTCTGAGCTTTAATTTTTTAAGCCCCTCAATATTTCTCTTCTGCTTTCTAGCCTGCTGCTAGGCAAGCCTGTGTAAACTCGTTATGCTTCAGTAATGTCTCGGTTCGTAGGTGACAGAAATGGTAACAGCACAGGGGAAAATGGGTTGACAGTTCTGCTTCTCTGAATCTTGCCCAGACACAACTCTTCCCCCCTTGCCCTTTTCCCATGTCAGGATAAAATTATTAATTTGCCTTCTCATCTCCCTACTGAAAATATCGTCACTGGAAATTCAGTGACTGGAACAATATTTCAGTCTTATTGCAGTTATTAATGAAACACTGGTATTTTTTCTCTTTCAAAATTGGAACTGCTTTTTACATAAATTAGCATAAGAAGGTAATTGTGTCAGAATGCCACATTTGTTGTAAATAAATTTTCTGTGTATTTTCCAAACCTGTGCTTTAAAGAACTGTGCTCTAATATTAGCAACTCTACAGCAGATGACATTGGAGTCATGCCACAAATGGTAAAAAAAAAAATCCCTTGTTTTCTTTACTAATTTCAGGGAGAAGATAGCATACTTCACTAGAGCAAAGATCAGTATACCAGCCCTTCCAGCTGATGATGTATAATTATGCATTTGCATTGACGTGTTTTTCCACTTGTTCATCTCTTTTCAGATGAGCTTTGTAGTTCCAGTGATGTGCTTTCAAAGATCTCCTATTTTACATTCACTATTGATATGTTTATTTGTAAAATATAGTGAACTGAATTGTTGTAAGCTTAAAAAAGGCAAAAAACCCAACAAACAGAAAACCAAAGTAGATTAATTTTGGTATACTGATGCTGATTTTGTACAGTTTGTGTGTATCTCACCTGTGTTTTTATTTTGTAAAGATGGAACAAAGGCAGTACTAAGCATGTATCCTGTTGAACTGCACTGTGTTGAGAAAAACTATGTTCAACAGACAATTGTTTATCTTTTCACTATTTTCATGTGAGCAGACTGTGAAAATGGCTGTTCTGCCATGCAATACTTTTGTACAAGAGTAACTTTTGTAGTTCAAAGTTAACCACGAGCGTAAGCTCCTTTCCAAAACATCCAGGCTGCCTCACAACAGCTGCTGATTAGATTCATCACCCACAATGTAATTTTGTTTCTGAAAATAAATTTCTTCCAGTTTTGTGTTTTAATATTTTGTAGGAGGACACAGAGTTCAGAGTTTAGTTTTGTGAATGTACAGTACTTTAACCTGCACTAAAAGGTTTCTTGCATCTGCAGGAGAGTGAGAAAGGCAAGGCAGACAAGTAACCCTAAAAACCTAATTTGAGACTACCAAAAGGGGAGCTGCTTTCTGAACAGGATGAATCAAATTCATAATACCAACATTGAAATCGAAATAGTTATACACACTGTGCTCTTAAAACAGAGAGTTTTTCTCTGTTGATCATTTGTCCTGGGGGGCTTATTGCCAGCTAGGAATACATGAAGGATGTGCTAGGTTTACAGATCTGAAGATGCTTCATTAAAGTATTTATACCAGAAAAAAATATCTCACATGCTAACTTAGAAGTCCTGTTGGTAAAGTAAACCCTTTCTGAAAAAGAAAAGCTCCTTACTAGAAGTCTGCACAAATTTTGGTGCAATAAATAACAATTCTTAAAATGTACAATTGGCCCTGTATGCAGTTGAGGGTGCACAGGTTTAATGAATAGATGTGAACAGCTTGTTTCAAATATATCTTATATGCTTCATCCTAGCAGGCTGCTTCATCAGAAGGCAACTTGGATGCCTTCTGTTAGAAGTTCAGAACATTGGATGTAGGTGTTCAAGCAGTCCTGTCTTGGTAAAGCAGTTTGGGTCATCTTCTGTGGGTACTGTGTAAGTAGGTAGATATTGCAGACAACAGAAATATTTCATTTTCTACTTAGTATGTTGCACTCAGATGTATTTCATTCATTGGCTACAGTTTTCTTCCCCAAGCAACAAGCCATATTGTATGGACTTCATCTTTCAGAAATGCTGTAATTATTGGGTGAGCAAATGGAAACAATACATCCACAATATGGTAGCAGCTGTCTTAGATTCAAAGTGACAATTCTGTAATGACAGGTCTGTGTAACACCCAAGGGTTTTCTTATGCACAAATACATCGGTTCGCTGAAATAGGAAGCCAAACATGCTATTTTGAGCGAGATGACTGATCAAACATCCTTTATGAATGCCCCATTTGTTTTTTATGTCTTGGGTTTGAGATAACATTCATGTTTGAAAGGTCAATTAAAAAAAAATCTGGAATTATTTAATGTAGAGGTGAAATGAAGGTTGACAGTTTCAACTTCTCAATTTGATTATATAAGGTGTTTGTAGAATGATGTTTAGAGGTCTACTTTATGATTTTTCTTTTATTTATTTACAGTCTTATTTATGTTCTGTTTAATATAGTTCAGTTCTGGCCATAAAAATATTTGTCATTAAGGATGCTATTGTGAAAAATACTTAGACGTGTCTAAATTCTTTCCCAGTTAGCTGTTTTTTCTCAAATGTTGAATGATTTTCAAAAAAAAAAGAAGTATTATTGTCTGAATTGTAAGCATAAGGTGAAGTCAAACCTTAAGTATTGCTGCTTCAGCTTACAAAACTCCTTTAAAAATGAGAGACTTAGACATTTTCATGCTTTTCATTTTCCAGATTGGTGAAGTTGAACATATTTATAGGCAGTTTTTAACAATTCTGGGTTTGGAGTTTGGGGGTTTTTTTACTAATTCTGCATGTCACACTTGAAACACTCAATAGAATAAGCTAAAATAATACAAATAAACTCCCTCAGTTTAAAGTGATAAATATTACTCTTGAAGTGAAATTTACCCGGCGCAGCAGGGTATAACGAATGTAATTAGTTCTATTGCCAGGTACCAATGTCACTGCAGTTGCATATATCAAAATGTAAATATTACTGGTACAAGAATATTTAGCCAAATGAGGAAAGTTTAGCAGAAATTGTAATAGAACACAAATCAAATAATTTTAAGATTATTTTTCTTTTTACTATTGCTATGTTTATACTGTATTAAATATCAAATGCTCAGGACTGAACTAAATATTTAATCAGGTTATATTCTGAATGTGTTTCTGTTCTAATTTTGTCTGTAAGAGTATGCAAGTACATTACATAGATTAACTTGTCTCTGCACTTTTCATGTGTTTCAGTGATTGGAAAATACATTTTTTTTTAACAAAGCTCTTTTCCAGACCATTGTTTTATTTATCCAGACCGTGTTTTATTTAATTCTTTTGTTGCTCTTCCATCTCTCTATATGGTCTTTGTAGAAACAGATGGCTGCTACAACTTTGTCGATGTAAAATCATGGCAATTTATAGAAATTTCACATCAATCACTGACAGCTCTAAAGATAAGTTATATGGAAACTAATTCATATACTTGAAGTTAGTTCTTTACATACATGAAGTAAAAACTGCACCAACAATGAACATGGTTGAGTCTCCTCCAGACAACAGCTCATTATTGCCCAGAAATACTGGCTTTCCTTGGAAAGAGTGATTGGGTTGGGACAGAGGTGGTCATATTCTCTCTCTCTCATGGTGGAGAATCTTGCATTACGTTACATAATGTCTGAGAACATTTAGTTTACTGTAAATGGTGCAGGCCCAGCAAAATTCATTCAAGGTTGAATTGAACTGCGCTGGGTTTCTGTAATGCAAGGTGAACTGGTGCTCCAAAGTCTTTCAGACTTCAGCTAATATTCTGTTGTAAAAAACACATTGGTAAAGCAGCCCCAGTAGGAGTTCTGCCATTTAAAATATGGTCAAATCTCCATGCAGATCTAGAGATTAAAATTTTAT
>WAAG01074772.1:0-52138 GCA_013390105.1 Tichodroma muraria
TGAATTCCCCTATGTGTAAACAAGATGCACCATTTTGCTCAGGAGTATTTTCTCCTTTATCATTAGAGACTACCAAACAACAGAGATTATTTTAATAGCAAGTCCAACACAAAGTCCATTTACTCCCAGACTTGCTGGGCAAGCCATTCTGCCAGCAAGGCTACCTGGGTCCTGAACTTCTTCCAGGAAAGGGCTGAGACTGACCCAGTGGGACAGAGATGAGGGCTGGGAAGAAAGCTCAAAGCAGTCCTTGAGGAGGCAAGAGTCCAGGGCTGCTCCTGAGGTCCCTGCCAAGAGGGCTCCACACCCAAAGTCAAAGCAGCCAAAGTCTTAGGCACACCAACGGGAACCCCAAAGAGCAGAAGGGCTGTCAGGAGGATGAGGAAGAAATGGCTGGAATCAGAGGTGCCAGTGAACCTGCAAGGGATGGAGCAGAACAACCTCGAAAGGTGCCAGTGGGCTTGCCAGAGCAGAGCCAGAGGCTCACACAAGGGACCAGGGGCACAGGAGCCCAGAGGTCATGGCAATAAGATAGTATTAAGCTCATGGAATTGCAAAACTATTTCATGAGATGTCTGCACCACACCTTTTGTTGAAGCAAAGCAAGTTAAGCCCAGCTCTGAGCCATGCTGATGACTTCCAAAATTTTAATACGCTGACTTTAATGTCAGCACTCCAATTATCCCTGGGAACATGCAAACAATCCACGTTTTGCAGTGGTTCCCAGTCACATCGTGAGCCAGTGGAGGAGGCATCTGCAGAACCTACTCCGATAGAGTTAATGGGCTGCTCTGCCAGAGCCTATTTAGAATTCTAGGCAGCACCAATTTAGTTTTAATGGGCACAAATTCAATTCCAATGGGTAAAGTATGCAAATAACAAATAAAAGGGAACCACTGCTCCAGCAGCTGCTGGAGAGAAAATGAACGGGCACCCAGCTGCCCACCTTGCCCCAAGCTGCTCTCTCCTCAACCCATCATCTCCAGCAGAAACAGCCCCGTGGCTGCATGGGCAGCTGGCAGGGACAGGGCTCGCCCCCATACCGCCAGCTGATGTATTTATTTGCCAATGAGTGCAGAAATGACACTAAAGGGCCCTCAATAATACCAAGCCTCATTAAATTTTAATCAGGGCGGCCTCACACTCCCTCTTCAAACACCAAGGCGTTGCAAGGGAGGGGATATGATGCGGAGCCTCCAGTGGGGCAGGGGAACACCTTGGGAAGAGCCTTCCCAAAGCACCATCACTGCAACTCTGCCTACCAGAGCTGGAGGAGACAGGCTGCTGCTGTGAGATGGGGCACTCTGACCCTCCTGCTTCATCACACCACTGCCCCTCCTCTCAGGGAATCCCACACAAGAGACAGGACTGTCCTACGGGGTCTTATAGGAACCAGCAGAATTGGATTTCTGCTTTGAGCAATACCAGAAGGGGCTTTGGCTTCAAACTTGAGCTCTGAGCTGCAGCTGGGGCAGGTTTTGTCAATACTCAACACATGGTAACCTCTGTACATCTCAGAAATAGCACTGTCACCAATGACTTCCCAACTGGGAGTCATTGGCACTGGGATTCACTCATGGGTAAGCTGCATACATTCACCTGTACACATTTGTGCCTTTAATCCAAGGGCTGGAAACACCTGAGAATACAGAGGCGGGCGAGTAAAAAATCCTTTCCTTGCTAAATATCATACTGGCACAACATGGCAGATGCAACACAGTGATTCACACTCCAGAAGGTGGCTTCATTGCTTGTCATGGGGAGGAGATAAAAAATAAAGACACTAGAGACAACTAACAAGCTGAGAGCAGACCAGAGGAACAAAGATATGGCACACCCCAAGCTGTTCTTCAGGTGAGCACAGGTTGGGTACCAGAAAGGAGCTGGACAAGGCAAAGTCTCAGGTTTGCTACAGCACAACATGTCAGAGTGGCTGAGGAAACCTGTCAGGAGTTGCATGGCATCAACCAAAGATCAAGTTTCCCCAACTTGGGGTCCCCTTTTTCATTCTGCTGCTATGGAAACTGAACCCAGATTGAGTTATGTCACCCACCTACACAGGAAAAGTGCTGAATTAAACAGCTTAGTAACTTTACACACTCAAACCAGGGCAAGATACCATAAAACATACTGAACAATGATCACCTAATGTAGATTTCTTTCTTAAAAATGGCTAAGGCAGCAGAAACTAAGAAGGCAAGCACCAGGAGTTTATGTCCTCTGTAGCTGAGGCAGACTTGGTCCCTCTTTGCAACATCATCTCTGCAGCATCTCCTGAGACCACAGTGGCTGCAAGGACACCTGAGGGAAACCAGATGTCAGCAGCTGGGAAACAGAGAAGCCTAGCTTTATCCAGGGGAACTGGAGATGCTTCTCCCTGTTAATCACTTCAACCTGTAGTTAGCAGGAAAAGGCTACAGCAATCCCCTAACTCCCATCCTCTTCCTGCACTGACTGCTTGCTTCCCAGCCATGGTAGTGAAAAACTGGCCAGGGTGTTGGGATTCTGGAAGTGCCAGCCCTGTTTGGCACCTGTGGGCACCCCCTGCTTTGCCCCAGGCAGTGTCACTCACTGCTGATCACCTGGGTCAAGCCACTCCTCCTCGACAAAGGCTCACTATGTCACCAGAGCAGCACCACAAAAACACTGGTGGACGAAGGACTCCGCAAGGACACTCTCAGAGCATTCACAGGAAGCTGCCAGGCCCAGGAAGGAGACAGCACAGTGACATGCCACTGGGATGAAGGGGTGCAAGAATCTCCAGCACAGGACTAAGCACATCCTGCCCCAGCCCAGAGACTCTTCCATGTGATGTGTAGCTCTGCCATGCAAAAAGCTGCTGGTTACAGTACAGATGCACCCTTGACTCTCCTGCATGGCACTGCAGAGAAGAGGGCACACAGGGCTGTGCACTGTGGCTGGCATGACACAGCACAGCCTGGCTGCTCGGGCCTGTTGTGTGGGGTGACACTGTCCCCAGTGCTGCAGTGCCAGCACCGAGGGCCAAGCACAGGTGAGACACAGCACTTCTGCCCAGGGAAGGCAGCCCCTGCAGGCACACGGGTAGGGCACGCTGCCAAGCACAGCACCCTCCTGCTCCAAAAGTCCTCCTCGCTCTGCCAATAAGCAAGGACTCCTGGAAGGATTTTTTCCAGCAATTGCCTCAGCAGACATAGAAGGCATTAATATTACTGTCTGCTCCCTGCAGGTGCACTGAGCCTTGTGCTGCCCATATGCTGCATTGCTCCCATCAGAGGAACATCAGCATTCCCCTGCCACAGCTTACAGTCGCTCTCACATGTTTCAAGATGGGGTTTTCCCTTTTAAAAAAAAACAAAAACAACAACAAAAAAATTCAAACTGGGAAGTGGTTTCTAGGAACCTCTCCAGTTTGGCACTGAAGGGCTGGCACTGAGGGCCCACAGCTCAAGCAAGCAGGAGCCTGCATCATGCTGCCTTCCTCAGTTCCAGATCCAGCAATGCCCCAGCCGCTGTGCTGCAGCCATCAGCCCAGAGATGCCTTCTTCACTGCCCTTTTTCCTTGGCCTGGCTGTACCTGACCCTGTCTGTCAGCACAAGCATTCCAGCACGTGCCTCAGTTGGGACAGCCAAACACACAAAGAGTAGCCCCTCTGACCCCACAAAGGCTCCTCTACCTTCTCACACATGCACAAAGAACAAATCCAACTCCACAAAGGCTTCAAGGCTCATTTACCTTCTCAAGGCTCTTTTCCTCCAGATCCTCTTCTTCAGAAGGCTCCGATTTCTTTGGGGGCTCCTTTGACCAGCTAACCCACCCCTTTTACCAGGCCTATTTTCATTAGTCACAGCTGCAACCTATCAAAAGCAGAGCTGTCCCTCTTCTTTGGTAATTAGTACAGCTGACAGCTGTGACTTCTCAGGGGCAAGGTTGCTTGTAATGCTTTCTTTCACTCCACACACAAGCTCGTTAGGTAAGGAGCCACAGGTAGGGATTGTGCTCTGGTAGCAGCAGCAAAACCGAGAAGTTTCTCCCTTCTGCTCCGGGCACAGTAAACCAACACTTCCTTGACCTCAGCTGCCATAAATACTTATTGTGGGATTCACACATATTCACAGTATCACAACAGAAAAGGAAATTGAGCTGAAATCACTGAGATGAAGTACAGGAATCCTGGGACCTCTTACTTCAGACACAAGGAATGCCCAGTGCAGGTGTCCCTTTTCCCACCCAAAGATCCAAGCTGTGTTGTGCACCACACGCAGGCATCCCCTTCTGTCCCCTGTGACCTCAGCAGAGCCCTCCAGCACACTCCAGACACTACACTGGAGGAGTTCCAGGAGAAGCTACAGCTGGACATGTGCAGGCAACCTGCCAGGCACCCAGCACACCTCATCTGCCTTCTGCCAAGGGTGGCACCCTTGGCTTGTCCCTTTGTCCAGTTACCCAGGACAGAATGAATGTGTCCTCTTTTACAAGTAAGGATAACAATTTGCGAGGTGCAAAGAGCTTTCTACGTCAGGAAATTGAATCTTATTCAAATTCAACAAAGATCATGGGAGCGGAAGAAACGCACATCATCAGGGCACAGTGACAGAGAATGGACCCGTGAGCCTGATCAATGGCTGCACTTACTGCAACTGAAAAAGGAGAGTCTTTTCAAACCTTGGGCTGCACAATATAATTCTAACACCATGGGATTATCACAATCAGACGTTTTTCAAAGACTGTATCTTGAGTACTTTATATCAGTGATTTCAGTTTAAATCTGAATTCACAATGATTTCTATTTATAGACACACATTCTATTTTTGAGAAAAAGAGGAGTTTATTTCAAAAGTAATACCTAGTGTGATGAAAGATGTTATTTCCAGAAGAATTAATCTCTAAAACGATGAGCACTGTTCACCTGAAATGTAATTTTATAATTAATTGCTGCAAAATTGCCTTCCAATGGCAGAAGACTTCTTTAAAAGTCTCTTCAAATCAGGGCAGTAACTCTGGGCTTTTTATTGTAGCACATCTAATTTTGGAAAGCACCAACTACACTGGCAAATGCTAATACAGCAAGGAACAATAACATGTGCATTCTCCCCAGAAAGAAAGTGCCCAGGAAAGCAGAAGGTCAATGCTCAAAGCATGGCTGAGAAGGCAAAACAGAGAGGGAGGATCCAAAAACACAGCAGCGTGCAAAGCCCCATCTCCTGTCCCAGGGATTCTGAGCAAAGGGCCCATCACATACCTGTTCCTCTTCATCAGACAGGGAAACACACACAGCATTCCCTAGCAAAGTCAAAACCTTGCTCCTTCCTCTTGGAGACTGCTGTCCCCTTGGCTCTGGGGTGGATATGACAGTGGTATTTCACACTCCTATCTCCTAATATTGGAAACTGGCACGGCATGACCCCTCTCTCCTGGCTGCACAGTCTCATTTCCTCAGCAAGGACAGGGTCAGTGCTGCATGAGGGAGTAGTCACTTGGGGCATCACATTTTCACACAGACCACAAGGAGTAAATGGAAGAAAAATCAGCTACTGCTAATTGCATCTTGACGTTCTCACCTTCAAGCTTTTAAATCACAAGTGACATTTCCAAATCAATCCTATTCTTTTTTGGAGAGTTTAACAAGAAACATTCAGTCTCCAAGAGCACTTGGATTTATTTCTTCAGTAATTTGACAAGAACCCATTAAAATCTACTGGAGGTTGCTTTACCCCCCACAGAGAGAGTTTAGTCCAAGGGCTTTTTCACAGTTGCCTTTTGGTAAAAAATGTAAATGGAAACTCATTGTAACAGGGTAAGTACTGGTAATGAGCAACTCTAAAATGCTAATCCAAGCATCCTTTCCATTCTGCACCTGATGAGCTGTACCAGGAAGTGCTGAAGCACCTGTAGCAGCTTCACCCCACACTGCAGTGCAAAGCATCTGATCTGTTTCCTGGAGTGAGTCCTAAGCTGGGAATGCCCTCCTCCTCAGCCTAAGAGGAGAGTAACCTCTAGCTCCCAGGTTTTCTCTTGTCAAGAAGGGAAATGTTCAGTTAGGTCCCCAGCGGGTTAAAGGTGCTTCCAATCATGTCCTGCTGCAGCTTTTCCACTGGTGTTTGACTCAATGCTGCACACTTCATTTACAATTCAGCATTACAGAGCAGGGCTTAACTAAGGTTATTTAGCACCAATTTGGGCCTGCAGCTTAAAAAAGCAACCATCTCCAGAAAAGGGGCAAACCTTTTCTAAAAAAACTTCTGATTAGCAATATTTACCAGAGAAAATAATTGGGAGAGTCAACACCCTGAGTCTTCAAGGAGATCAAAGTGCAGATACAGTCACAAACCACCAGCTGATTGTGAGCTTTCTTTAATTGCTGCCAGTGGATCCCCAGCAATTAATTCCTTATCACGATGCCCCCGGCTTTATGCCTAGCCAAGGAACATACAAAGTGAGCATCAGCCACAGGAAAATTATGAGATGAAACAGGCACCACTCTTCCTGCTCTGAACCATAGCACCCTTCAGCAGGAACAGCCTGTGTCAAGTCAGCTTCATTAGGTATTGTTTAGTGCCCCAATCCTCATTTGTTTGCATCAATAATACATTCAAAGGGTTTATCTAACTTGCAAATGTGAATTCATTTATTGGTCCCATAAGCAAGAAAGAGCTGTGACCAGAGAAGTGTTTCATGTTACAGGTTGGGCACTAAACTGGAATGACTTGCTGAAATTTCAACAATTACACCCTAACATAAATGTTTATATTAGTGTAATTTCCCTGTGCACATTGTAATAATGAATTTTATCATAACATTGCCTGCAATTTTAAAGACACATATTCCTTATAATAGCGGTACAAACACGTGAACATTAAGAGACTTGTTTCTACAGAATTAACATAGAAATAAAGTTAAGCAACAGAGTCAATAGAGTGCAATTTGCAGAGGCTTGGCAAACCACCTGTGTTGACCCTCAATTCCTCCTCAGAGTACCAATATTTTTCTACACATCAAATTTCAATTACAGTTGCCTTTTGTGATCTCACTTTTTACAATGACACATACAACTTTGGTATTCCTACTCAGTAAAAATGGTCCTCCCTGCATTTTCTGCCCTGGCTGTACAGTATGAAGCAATACTGAATGCTGCTGTTCCACCAGAGATTACAAGTGGTTGTAATCCACATCCTGGATTTTCTTCTTGCTATCTTGCTGAAAACTTGTGCAAGGATGCGGCAAACCCTCACAAAAATGGAAAAGCCCCAGAGAGAAAAAAAAACATCTGGGAGGTAAGATTCAGATTCTGCCATTAACGGGATCACTTCCTATAAAAACTACCTAAAAATAGTGACAAACCTGTCTGAAATGGCCACCACCCATAGCAAAAGCTGCCTGCCATTGCCACAGCTGTCACCAGCTCCAAGGAGCTTCAGAAAGCTTTTTTGTAGCAATGTGATTTAAATAAAAATGGCAGGGCAATAATCTGCCATAACAACACGCTCAGAGGTTTCTGCCTGTTCACTGAGACATGGGAAAGCTCAGGGATGCTCTGCCAGAAGGGTCAAAGTCCTCCAGGCCTTACTGGCAGCACATCGAAGAAAATCAAGACCTGTCATTTGCTTTAGGAAAACAAACAGACGAAGTGGGGACCAAGAGAAGATAAATTTCTTTGACAATTCATGTTTCACTGTGATGGCATTCCCTGTGTTTTGTCAGCTTCTTCAGCACCTGCTTGGAGGGGCAGGAAGAGGCTCAGACAGTTCAATCTTGTTGGATTGAAAATTAATGTTCTGAACTGCACAGTGGCATAAACCAAAACCAGTGGCAGAGCCTGTGTTGGTGGGAGCCCATCACCTGCATGTGTTAAGCAGAATTTTGATGTGATTCTCACTAAAGGGAGGACCAGTCAATTTCTTCCTTGAGAATTAAAATGAAAATTAATTTAATTAATTAATTAATTACAAAGTGATTCGTCTCAGGCCAATCTTCCCAGCTTTGTGCTCTCTACCTGCCAGAGCTGCTGGCTGGAGTGGACTTATCCGGGAGTGGGTCTGGGTGGCAGCGCCGGACACCCGCACACCCCAGGGTCACCTCAGCATCATGAGATGCACCCATGGCAGCAGGACCTGAGCCTTCGGAAGATGCTGACTCACACTCTTACCCACTACGTAACTCTTCCAGGCAGCAATGCATTTGCGACTTTGGAATGAATTCTGATGATATTTCTGAATAATTATGAGAATCGGCTGAAGTATGGATTTAAAAAGAGGCTCCCCAAATTCAAATGAATCCCCAAAAAGATGGAGCAATAGCTCTATCCAGAGACAGAGCAAACTTTGCCTCCTCTATCTCCCCTTCTCCCACCATTTCAAACCCTTTGATTCCCCTCTAGGCTTCCAGCACATCAAACATCAAAGGACTAACGTTATTTTGAGCACACAACAACCCTAAAGTTCAAGATATTCTGCAGATGGATTTTAAAATCTTTTAATCCATTGTGAAGCCAAAATCCTGCTGTAAACACTCTGGCATGCTCCAGTTAGCTGCTCATGCAGAGAGAAAAAAAGTCTTTCCAGCTTACTCTGCAGATGACCTTGCAGTCCCCCCATCCCATATTTCATGAACCTCAGGGGACCAGCGAGGAATCAGATAAAAGGATTTCATTTATTTTTGTTGGCATTGTTTTATGAAGCTTTCATTTTATCAACACCTTAACTTCAAACCATTTTCAAACACCCAGCAAGGCACCAGAGATCAGCAGATATTCAAGGGACATGCTGAAGATGTCTTGTCTTTGTTCCCATCAACCCTTCCTGTGATGGGAACTCTCTCTTGCACATGTGCTGAGCTTTAACCTAAATACTGGTGGCCCCATGTAGCTGCTCTCCTGCTGTGCTGCCCACGCCAGTGACACCCTTTGCTGAGGAATGAGGCATGCTGGATAGCTAATTAAAGATCTCTACAATTAAGCCTCACATGGTCCTGAAAGCTATTTCATCACAAGGCTAAACTCTGACCTCATTTCCCCAACAGAAGTCATAGCAAAAATTGTATCAGATGCTTTTGCCCAGCTTTCCAGGCAAGTAGATGGTCTCTCCTAACATGCCGCATGCTCACACATGTAATTTTTTTCCTGGCTTTTCAGGCAGGAAACATGGAAGATGCATGGCTGGTACTGCTGGAAATGGAAGGCAGCTGTTTTCCCAGGGGCTAGAGAGATGCTGAGGATGCTGAGTGCATGGGGGGGTGATTACTGCCTACCTGCTTCCCACACCACAATATACAAACACTGCATTTAAGAGGCTCCTATATCACCAGTCTCCCAAGCTCTTGCTGAACATCCTCTGATCTGTTCTCCTCTGCATAACAGGAACACGGGGACCTCTCTGGAAGCCAGGCAGGAGGTAAATTCATATCCTCTTGGCTACAGGCAGGGGGAACGATTTTGTGTGGCATACCTCCCTACAGCACACCCTTTGCTGCCACGATCAGGGATCTTTCTTTGTCCCCAACAGACCGATTTCCCAATTAACAATACACTGCCAATCACTCAGATCAGTTAAATTCAACAAGGAAACACAAATGATTTTAAAAACATCAGGTTCTTTTAACACCCCCTCCCCTTCAAACACGAAACCATAAAGGCAAAGTGCTTCTGTGGCACCTGCTGCTGCTGCAGAACGTGCCCTGCTCAGCCCCTCCAGCCTCCCCTGGGGCTGACACCAGGTCCATGGGCACCGTGTCCTCCCCATGCTGGCAGCCCCAGCCCCAGGCCAGGTCCCTGCCCCTGCCTGTGACAGGCTCACTTGGGGGCTGCCTCCTCTGCCAGCGTGTCCCTCCCTAGAGAGAGGGGTACCGCATGCTGGGTCTCACAGTTTCCTTCTGGTTTTGATTCACAGTTCAACCTGCCACGCTCCTCCCCAGCAACTCTGTCTGCGTGTGTCTGTCTGTGCAGCCACGTCTGCCCTGTGTTTCTTCCACCTGGAATAGCCCTTGGACCAGCACCCTCAGAGTTTTCTGATATCCATCAGAAAAAAAAAAACAAAAAACAACGCTGAGCTTTGGTCCAATAAAGCCATCCAAGCCTTCTTAGAACTACATTTAGGTCCAGAAAGCTCCAGCTGAAACTCACACACAGCAAAATGCACTGGGTTTATCCTTGTTCCTAATGGGTATTTAGCCATTTAATAAATACAGTTGCTACTAAATGAAGTTATTGAAGCCTGAGGCATCTGGGAGCTCTTCCTGCAAATCTGGGACAAGGAGAATGAGAGGCCTTGCAAGGGATGTCTGCTGGAAGGTCAGGTCTGCTGCAAACCAGCCAGCAAGGTCCCAGGGAAGGGCTCTCCTTACCTTGCACTTGACCCTCACACCCTCCCTGTCACTGTGTCACACATCAGTGCCAAAATAGCATCAGGAGAGTGCTCAGATAATGGTGCATTTACAATTATAATTGCTCATGTCCAGGAGTAATCCAGTTTAAGCCCTTTACCGTCTCAAATATTTAGAGAAATCCTGCCAGCTGCCTGGAGGGGAGAAAGTTAGGAGCCCTGGGAGAGCACAACAGATTTTCATCTTTCCAGCTCTGACAGCCTTTCACACATAAATATCCTCTCAGCCCTGCTTCCCCCCTCTTCATGACAGAGCCACTGTCCTGCCTGCTGACTGGCAGTCCCAAGTCTCTCTGCCTCCCAAATCTGGCCCCCACCCCACCAAGCCCCAAACCACCACAGCAGCCCTGCCCTGGCACCATCCTCCAGAGAGGCTTCCATTTGGCTGGGATATGGATTTTTATTTTTTTTTTTTGAAGTAGGCAGCATGTGTACGTCTCCTGGACTCCCTGATGCCAGGACTGGCAGGGCCACCAGAGCAGTTGCCTCAAAACCACCCCCACCTCCACCACTATCCCAGATGTGCAATTCCAGCAGTTTTCCTTCTTTCACAAAGGTGCCTCCTGCCATGCAGGATCTTTGGGCAGAGGCCCTGCAGTCCTGCAGGTTCCAAGAGCTGCAGAGCTCATCATGCAAACTCTCTTTTCCTGTTTTTCTAGCTTTTAAGGGCAGGATGCTCACAACCATCCTGTTGCCCAGCACAGTGACACAGATGGTGTATTCCAGTCCTCAGCAGGGACCCTGGCTGAGCAGGACACACATCCTCCCAAACACAGCACATTCCAGAGGGACAGTCCCAGAACAGCTCTCACTCTCTTGGTAACTACATTCACCATTCACATAGCAAACACACGTGCAAATTTTCATTTTGCTGACTTGGGCCCTGTGAGATCTGTCTCTTGTTGAGCTTTTATCTGCTGCAACTGCCTCAGTGCAGGTGCAGTTAACAGGCTGTGACCAAATCACTGTGTGGCTGCCTCTCTGAGCTGCTTTGTCCTCTCACCAGAATCTCTCCTCTAAACATCTGTCATTTCCCACCTTTAAAGCAAAAGGACCATGGCTGGCTGCACGCTAGCACTGCTCATCACAGAACTGAACAGTGTCCCCATGTCCCCAGATCTGGACACTCATTATCCTGCAAGGCTTCTTCTCTCACCTTCTTTTCATGCTAAAGCTTGCTTTTCAACTCAAACATGTGCTGACAGCTCTACCCATCTCTAATCACCATGTTCGGATTAATTTCTGTGACCAATGTTCATCAATATTTATTACCCTGCAAAACTTCACAAATCAAAGTGGTGATGATACTTGCAGGTAATGATTTTATAATTCCTTTCAGATGATTGATAAAATATTGAATACTACTCCAAAGCAACCTCAAAGGGATGCTGCCAGAACTGCTGTGACAAACTGATAAGCTTCCCATTAGCAAGGAAGTGGCAAGATCCACCAGTGGCTACTGGAAGCCACAGCCAAAACTCCTTGCCCATGGATGTTTATATCAAAGACCATGGCTCCAAGTCAAATGTTTAATCCTCTCCCAGCCTGAGGTTCCCAGCAGGGCAGGCCTGTGTGTGAGGCAGGAATGTCACACCCAGACACTGACAGGGACACACAGCATTGCCTCGATGAGTGACAGGACAGCCTCCACAAGGAACAACAGATGCTCTTGCAGACACTAACTCCTGAGGGGTGGCAGAGCAGACCATGGATATTCTCCACCTTTGAACCCATGTAATGGATGCTCAGTGGGACCTCAGGCTCCTTCCAAGGACTGCTCCACATTCCTAAAGCATGCTGACCCCAGGGTCCATGAAAGACCTGGACAGGAGAGCTGTGCAGGCCGTAAGTGTTTTTTAGCACTACAGCTGGACACAAGCAGAATATTGAAAAATACATTTCCACATGCGTCACTAAAATGACATTCAGCATTTCTCCACTTTTCATCGTAACTCCCAGTCATCAGAGCACCAATGACTCCCTGGTACGGGGGATTAGATTAAAAAATTATCATACTGGCTTCCTACACTTTCTCCTTTGCCATCTAATGCTATTCTGGTGTCCAACAGGATGGAAAACCTTTGCATCTGATGAATGCAGACAGGCTGATATTAAGAACTGTGGCAGTTTTGTCAGCAAGAAGCCATCAGGCCTTCAATGCAATATTAAAGAGAGAACACTTGGAGCTCTCCTGAGCTTTTGTGTGAGCACAACCACGGCAGAGCGAATTGCCCCATCAATACTGCACTGCCAAAGAGAACCATTCATCATTACTGCTTCAGACTGGTAGGATGGAGCACTGTCGAGAACACAGGTCTTGTCCAACTTGTAAATCTCAGACTCAATCACAGAACAGGTGGAGTTGGAAGTGCCCTCTGGAGATCATCCCATCCAACCTCCCTGCCAAGGCAGGGTCAACTTGGAGCAGGTGACACAGGAAAGCATCCTGGTGGGTTTGGAATGTCTCCAGAGAGAGACTCCACACCCTCCCTGGGGAACTGCTCCAGTGCTCTGGCACCCTCCATGGAAAGAAAGAGCATCCTTCCACATGTTGAGGTAGAACTTCTTGTGGTTTAGTTTACTGCCACTACTCTTTAGTCCTGTCACTGGGAACCACTGAAAGCAGTCTGGCACCATTCTTTGACATCCACCTTTGAGACGTATATACTCATTAATGTGATACCCTCTCAGTCTTCTCTTCTTTAGACTAACAGGTCCAGCTTCCTAAGTGTCATGTCATAAGAGAGATGCTCCAGACCCCTCATCATCTCTATGGGTGTCTGCCATCAGCCACGGTGATATAAGCTATCAGCACCAGGGAAGCTCTCTTGCATCTTTTCTCATCTTCCAATTTATGTAAGATGTTTTCTTCACAATGGAGTTGCACATTTCTTTTACAGAAGTGGCAGCAGGGCATCCCAAACTAAGTGAAAATGGCTTGGGGAAAGGATGTGCAGGCTGGCTTCAGCACATCACCTGTGTACAAGAGAGAGTAGCCATGAGCACCCAAAGCCCCATCCCTCCTGCACCACCTGCTTCTCCCCTTGCCATGACAGTTGTTTTCACCAGGAAGGCAACATTTGAGGTGCTGGCTCTGTGTGTGATGTAAGGAAAGTGGGGAGAAGCATTCATCAGCAAAACCCGAAACAGCCAGAAACATGGTGGGTTTGTCAGATGGGTCTGGTGAGCTGAACTCACTCCCCTCTCTCAGCAGACATTTATCTAAGTCAAAGATAACAGGTTGCCATGCAATGGGAAAAGGAGAACTGGTCTACGTTCCACTCATCCCTGGTGTGCTGTCAGGTGTGTGCTGGCACTGCTGGGGAGAAGGGGGAGCAGGGAAGGTGCTCCATGGTAATAGGCTCCAAAGGGACCAGAAGGTACGGCGCAGAAAGAGAGCCACTCTTCATCCTGGTGCACCTTCTGCTTCCTAGCAGGATGATGAAGAGCTTGCATACCTAGAGCTGGCTGAGATGTTGCTGCAATAAGAAGATCCTATGGCTGTTCTTAATAGTCCTGATTACAGAAAAACGTCCTACATACAAGTGGAAAAGATTTGCCACCAGCAGCCTCCTCTTTGCAGTCCCCATCTGAAAGCACCTGATGTATTACCCTATTCCTTGCTTAACATTCCTACAAATTCCTCCAGGCCTGCCGCTGTTATTCTGCATTATTTTTACACTCCTCTCCTGCAGCAGCAGATTAATGAGAGTGCAGCTTCAATTAATGTGTTTCCCAGAGGGAAAGGGTCAACCCATGTACGTGAGGAATTTCTGATCCAGTTACGCAGGAAGGGAGGGATCTCCTCTGACAACTTCTAACAGTACAGAAAAAGTAATTCCCCTTTCCCACAGAAGTTTATAATAAGAAAGCCACAATATCAAATTGTTAATAATTTCACAGGCACAAATTAGTGTTGCTGAGTGAAATCTCACTCCTGTAACTTCGCTTTTAATGAAACGCCACAGATATTGGACTGTATTTGCATTACAATTTGAGAAATGTTTCATAGTTTAGACCTCATCTATGTGGTTCTATTAGCTCCATATCTAAGCTAATCTGCATAAATTTTCCCTTGTACCCATTCCCAGTGGCCAGGACAGTTTCAGTGCCAAAACCCAAACAAGTCTGATTGACCAGATTCTCACACAAGCTCTGGGGTCCTGCTGCTGTTTTAGGCTGCTCAGAGCCAGCACAGGTCCCACAGCTCCACTATGACAGCCATGGTTCACATGGATCCAGTCAGCTTCCAACTGCCATGAACTTTTCAGTTAAATTATTTGTTTAGTCTGTCCTTAAATGCAACCAAAGGATTCCATTATTCCAAGTAAAATGAGTTTTCCTTTCCTACTTACATACTGAACTGATAAAAGTTAAAACCATTCTGCTTGAAAACCATGAACTCAGCTTCTCTTTCATTCAGCTTGTGCAAACCTGAGGCAATGCTGATATTACTGCAGACAACATTTGCATAGGAAGAAATTTTTCATTTGATTAAAGACAAAAAAGCCTTTTTATATTTCTTGGTCTGCTTGTGGTGGAGACAACTGTGGCAGCTTCATCACTGTGCAGTTATCCAAAGGTCTGTGCAGTTATCCCAAGATCTGAGCCATCGTACCATGGGACTTTGAAGGAAGTCTGGGGAATGCATGAGTCAACCCCCTACTCTGCATCCCCAAATGCACAAAAAGCACTAAAAAGCCACACAAACTGCCCGTTCTTACTGAACTCCTCAGCATGCAAAGACAACGTCTTCAGATGTGAAAGGAGCTTTGCTTTAGCAGGTGAGTGACAGAAGAGGTCACCATGCCCAGGATGCCACAGGTGCCTGGAGGAGCAAGGAGTACAGGACAGCCCACCCCTGCTCCTGCTGCTGCTCCTGCAGGACTGAGGTACTGGTGCATGCCATGCTGCCCAGGGAATCCTCACCTCCAGGCAGGCTCCAGGGCATGTCCACTGGCTCAGGCTTGGATTCCATCACCATTTTGGGAAGTGCTCACTCCAACTGTTTAGCTGAGCCTCCCTACAATAATCACATCTCCCTCCCACTACTCAGATGATTAATGGCTGGATTTGATAGAAAACCTGGTGCTGTGCCCCGTTTTCCCAAGCCTCCCTGACAAGAAACCTTATTCTGCTGTTTTGAGAGGAGACCTCACCTTGATGCCCATGCCATTAATTGAATAACTATCAGTTCCAATTTATTCCACTTGGCTACAAATTAGATTTCGGCTGGCTACTTCCAAGCCTGCTTCAACACAAACTTATAAAGCTGAGTCCCTTGGCTGATGCCACTTGTCAACCTGCATCTGTTCTTGGGGTATTAAAAGACAACAAAGCCAGAAACCTGCCAGTCTCTGATGAACAGAACCCAAAACGTTTGGCTTTGCTTTTTTTGAGTTTATTGTTACTTTAATGGAGCCAACTAGGCTTAGTATTACAGAGGCTCAGCCTGGCTGCCTGCATCCTGCAGCCCTCCATCGAGAGCAGAGATACAAGGAAGTTAAGAACTGATCTCAGGAAACCCAGCAGCAGCAAAGCTCCCTCAGAGTCGGGCAGCGCTGTGGGAACATCCTCCAGCTCCACAACAGCATCTCCAGTGCCAGTTCCAACTGTTGTTCTGTGAGTGCAGCCTGATTTAATTCCTGTTGGGGTATAAAAATTAATAACAGTAAAATGTCATGATCATCTCACACTAATTACGTATCTAATGAATAATTAGCTGCGGACACATTTGACATTTTTGGTCATTAATCTGAGCAAGTGTTTTAAGCCTTGAACAAAACTCTGCAAATGCAAACTTGGTGCTGAGCAGCTCAGACCTGCAGCATGGATGCTCCCTGTGCCACAGACTACCCACTGGTTCCTGTCCCCTTCCCTGGAAACAGGAGAGCTCCTTGGAGAGCACCCACCAGCTCCTGTCCCCCTCCCTGCTAACAAGGGAGCTTCTCAGATTTCATGGAGCAGCAGAGCAGATCTGTGTCTGCCACTATGATACCAGTTGGTGAAAAAACTAGGATTTAGGAAGGAAATTCCCGCATGCCACCTCTCTCTTTGCACCAAACCTGGCTATTTAGACATGTAGTGTGAGAAATACTTTATCCTGAACATGCCATGAATTTTGTATAAACCATCAAGACTTAAAATTCCTGTTGTAAACTGTCATTTTTTAATGATAAAATCATTACACAAATGGGGGAAGAAGGCATAATTTTGCATCTTATACATCCATGCACATGTATACACACATCTTTCTCTGCCTGGCTCAGGCTTTTACTGCCTCAGCTTTCCTTCCATCTCTAACATTTTGCCTGCAAGGTCTTGGGAAGGAAGAAAACAAGGAGGAAACAAATCTCTCCACAAGGGTAGAGATGAACTCTGTTCAAAGGTGCAACAAACATCCACAGCTAATGAACAAAACACATCTCATATTTAGGATGAGGGGACATATAAAAAGGTCACAAAAGGCCAGGATTAGCACCAGATTGAGCACTAAAACCAAAACAGAAAGCAACAGATGTTTCCCTGCTAATTTACTCCATTAGGATCTTCTCCAGCTAGCATGCACTGCTGCTTGCTAATGAAGCATTTCCATCTCCTTGCTGCACAGCTCGTAAATAAGCATCCCTGAGGTTGCGGCAGGAACTCAACCGCCCCTCCAGGGTAGGATTTCTCTCTTTTTATAAACTGTAGTTTTTGTCAAAGAGAAAATAAAAATCTGTTCCCGAATTCTCAAGTAATTCTGACACAACTTCACTGCCTCCTCTTGCTGAACTGCATTTCTTGAATAGGGAAGCTCTAACCTCACAGTGAACCCCTGTTTCCTTGCGCTCATCAAAGCAACTCTCCCCATTATGAACAGCTGTGGATGCACCAGGTGTATTGATTTTTAAACTGCAGGAGCAAGGCACAACAGACCTAAAATAACAGAGTATTTCACCTCCTGTATTGCCACTCTTGGTATTTTACACTGAACTGAAGAAACACCCCGAAGTTGTTCCCTGTGGCAGACCCCTCACTGCTCCATCCCCGCCTGGGAACAGCCCCCAGCTCCAGCCTATGGTAAAACAATCACCTGCAGAAGCAACCTCAGCATTGAAACCTGCTTCCTCTTGCTGCTCCAGCCACCACGGGCACGTCTGAGAGCTGTAACTGTCCAGTGAGCCAAAAACTGGGGAACTGCTGCCTTGGAGAGGTTGTTTTCCACCTCTTCAGCCTGTGAAGTATGTCCTGAGGCCGAAACAGTACCACAGGGGCAGAAGTCCCCTGAGGCACAAGGCAGAGGAGCACTGTCCGAGCCTGCTGGTATTGCCTGCTGTTGAGACACTTAAGACAGACACTTCCTAAGCAAGACACACAGAATCACAGAATGTTAAGTGTTTGGAAGGGTCCAAGCACTTTAAAAACCATCCAGTCCCAACCCCCCTTGCCACAGGCAGGGTCAGCTATCCCAGGTTGTTCCAATTCCTGTCCATCCTGGCTTTGAACACCTCCAGGGTCCGGGCACTCACTACCTCCCTGGGCAATCAGTTCCAGTGTCTCAGCATCCCCCCAATAAAGAATTTTCTCCATTAACCTAAATTTCTCCTCTTTCAATTTGTACCCATACACACATCCCTACCCATTGCGCTACAGCTTAATTATAATGCTCTTGCAAAGAATTTCAATTTATCCTACCACGGGAACAAGCTCTGTAATGAAAAGGCTTTATTAAAATAGAATGTAAAACATGATATTAATTAACAAGGCTGCGCAGGTGTGTTCATGAATGTGGCCGAGCTCTGTTCACATTGAAGGGAGGTGGAGTAGGGGTCAGCTGGTGGCACAACACCCCCATGGCCATAATGCCACACACCCTTGTCCTTACATCTAACACAGCCAACACAGTGCTGCTGCTCATGTTTGAATTCAGATGGGAAATACCATGGAGCACCTGGGGAGAAGATGATAAAAATGCACTCCTGGCAGGAATTCAATGAGACTTTTAAAGCAGAACCAGCCCGTGCTGTGCTCTCCACCACAGCACCTGAGAGATCTGACCAGGCAGAATTTCGAGGTGAGAATCAACGCGGACCAACAGCATTTAAGGTCAGAATGCCTTATCAAACAGAAAAACACGGTCTTAAAGACAGGCCTGTCTGACACTGACATAAAACTCCTGCAGATGGAAAGCCAACGAGAGCCAAAATGTCACGGAAGACGTATCCAGCTGCAGTGAGGTTCTCAACAACTCGCAGATTGTGTGGGGCTTTTTTTTTTTTGGTTTTTGACATTCGGCTCAAATCTGTGTCCTTCATTATCTGTGTGTTTGCAAACCCAAAGCTCCCCTGTGCTGGTGGCTGCTGGAGCTGCAGTAGAAAGACACCCTCACAGTTGTGTGATGGCTGTACATGGTGCTGGGCCACAAACAGCCCCAGTTTGTCTCCTCTGACAGGAGCTGAGGGCATTGTGGGGTGATATTCTTGACTCCCTTCAGCCAGCTTATCTGCGGAAATGCAGCAAATTATACTGCAGCAGGTGCGAGCATTATGCAGGGCTATTAAAAGGAGGCTGTTGGTATCTTACTCATATATCAACATAAGAAGAAAACCCAGCGATGACATACGTTCACAGCCACGTTAGGCTTGTAGATATTATCAGAGGTACAGCCTGGGTGCAACTGTGTTCTCAGGGTCTCTTCTGGTAGAACAGAGACATTTATGGCCAATTTTTATTGCGTGGGCCAGATATACTTTGGTGAGTAAGCTAATCACTCCAGGTATGCGAAAACCATCAGCAGATCTGTCAGCCAGCCCCGAGAAAGGCTGTGTCCTGTCTCACAGCTCTGGTTCAAGGAAACCTGACCCCAACAGATCAGACCCCCCTGGGACCCAGCACCCCTCTGGCAACTCTCCCACACCCCTGCCAAAGGGAGCATTTCCTGACTTCCAAGCAATTAACTTTGAAATAAATACTCAGCACAATCTTACACTGAGTTTTAATACAATTATACAGAGCTCTATGTATAAATCCATGTAGGAAGTGTGGTTTGTTCTGCTTGCAGGAACTACATGCGAGCACCCCCTCTGCATGGCAGAGCTGCAGCTGTTATACATACACACAGCCAATTTTTATGGCTCAGCTCTAAACCTCTGAAAAATAAGGTTTATAATAGAAACCTTGACACCATCTAAAATATGGCAGCACTACTGGGTGCTGCTGGAATATGGCCCTAATTTATAAACCAGAGAGAAATCCCGTTCCATTTTGAAACTTAGAGACAGTAGTCTAGAAAAAGGGTAAACCACAGGGAAAAATGGTAGTGTTGTCCATGAGCTATAGTGTCTAGTCCATCCAACAATTCAAAAACAAAATAGGATGCCACAATATTTAGGCCATGCACTGAATCTCGGACTGTCACAAAATAAAAACATGGTGTATCCTAGGATGGGGGTGTATTTCATAGAGCCATATGCCATTTTCCATGCTTCTGGGTAGTATTTTTCCAGTGAAAATCTGATATGAGAACACCAGAAATAAAGAAAAAAAATTTATGAGAGAAGTAGAACCCAGACCCTCCAGTTTTGCTTGATACAATAAATGTTTTTGCAAGAGGGCTTCAGTGTACTCCCTTCTAAATTGAAAGAAGTGGTGAAGCAGCAGATTGCTCACTCACAGGAGACACAAGTTCATCACTAAACCTTAGGAAAAAACTCTTGGTTGCCTTGAGGCTCCAGCTTTGCATTAAAATGCATTGAGGAGGCGGTGATTCAGGGGGCAGTGGACCAGAAACCTGTTTGAGATATTTCTGGTGCCCCTGAAACACTGAGCAAAGGATTTATCCTTGGGATTTCTGTTTGAAGAGTGACTCTGTGCCTCCTTGGGCACTGCAACCCTTGGACACTGCTCCCAGTGCCAGGTGGGAGGAGGCAGTGGGACAAATACCTGTCTCAGGAAGTGCTGCTCGCTTGCAGTTTTGGGAAAGAAACAGGATCATTTTGGAACAAGGCTTGGAAATTAGGAGGCCAGTGAGGATTTCACTCATCACAATCACTTGCTCCAAAGCCTAGAAAGAATTCTTTCTCTTCTCCCCTACACACCAACACTAACCCATCCCAGGTACTGGGATCACATCCTGATGCAGCCCCCCAAAGGGACATTATTCCCCTGCAAGGAGCAATGCTTTGAGGGCTCACAGGTCTACCCTGCAATTTTCATTGTGGCCATCCTGGATTCCTTTCCTACTTCCCCTAAACCATCTCCTTCTGTAAGCAGAGCATCAGAGGAGAATAAATCCAGATTTATGGCACTTTTCCTGTTAAAGTATTTCCCAGCAGACTTGTTACAAACCAAGCACACCACGTTCTTGTCAGCCACATCGCTGTCCACCAGCCTGGCAACATTTTACCTGCCTCAGGCTCAGCCCCCCTGCTCGACTGAGCCCTGGGCCCTCTGTGTTCCTCATGAACAAATGCAGGATTTGCTTATGGAAAAAGCCAACAGCAGCAGGCCTAAGTACCACTCCACACAGCTGTGCTTCCCCCCAAACCTTCCCCACAGGCGCTGCAGGAATGCCCAGGATGAGGGCAGGAGAGGGGCTGAACTCTTCATGAGCTGTTAGCAGGCTAACGAGAGCATCTGCAAGAGGAATAGGCACTAAAACTGAAACTAGATACAAAATAAATATCCCAGAGCTGGATTTCTTAAAAAAGATTCTGCTGAGCTATAGTTCCACATCAAATTTTTATTGAATACATTTTCTTCTGAGAATTTGTGCACTAAAACCAGTCAGAATCATATGAGAGGAGTATAAATTTCACGTACAGTTTCTACTGCAAACATCCTTCAGGAGAAAACGCACGAAGCACTTTTTAATCAAGCCCACTCCACATCCTCTCCCTCCTCCTATGGAACCCAAGTGGGGGGGGGTGGGAATTGGAGCCCATGTAGCCCCAGTCCCTGCAGCACTGGGGCAGTGGGGAGCTCAGAGGAGGGATGCTCTGTCTGAACATTATGGGGAGGAGGACACATTATCTCCCCTTTGCCATGTCTGAAGGCAGTGCCTAGGTCTGCTTCACATAGAGTAAAGCTGTGAAGGTGTCATTTTAAAGCAGCTGATATTCTTAGCTGACAATGTGAATTCACATAATTTCAGCAAACTGTTGCTAAAACCCAAATGTGACACTGCCCCTTCTCTTAAATTCAGAGCTGCCCCTCCAAAACTTACCTGGTCAGGTTATTTTCTGAATCTGCAATGGATTTCCTATTTTATTATACAAAACCCAAAAATGAGGGGCTAGTTCCCTGGAAGCACAATGTTTCTCACTGTACAAGTGATTTTGGGTCACTTTGAGCTTGAAAAGGCTCTAGGATCTGAAATGCTATTACAAACAGAAAAGCTATTTTAGTCAACTTCTTTTAGCAGCATTCCAGCACCCAACTTTTAACTTCTTCTCCCCCCAACAACTACAAGGTGAACGCAGAAAAAAACTTCTTGGAGGTTTCCACATTTGTCACTGTAATGTAAACTTTAAACAACTCTAAAATCGAGCACCTTTCAGCACTCGAGCAGGTCTCGGTGGCTGTGTTGCCCAGATGCTCACATGGCAGTTCTTTGGATATTGAGCTACCTGGACCCCCGAGAAGAAAATTACACTGAAGAAAAGGTCAATAAATGGCAGAGAGGAGATGACATCCCATAATAGTTATAATTACTGTTTATCAGAGTGCTGCACTGCACAGGTAGGAGGTTACAGGATGTATTTGCTGTATTTTTTCATTAAAAGAAGACATGGCTACAGGACTCGGAGTTGATCCCACGACACGTGTGTCTGCTGTGTCACAGGACACACCATGCAGTCACATCTCCTTCGTGGAACCGGTGACCTTGGGAGATGTTGCATTCATTTTTCTTTCTGCATATTTTTGTGATGAACTTGTCATTCAATAAACCCTAAAGAACAACAGCATTTGACACTGGAGCTCTTTGTGCCAGTGCCAAAAGCTGCAGGAGGAGCTGGGGCTGGATCTGCACCTCGCTCAGACTGTTCATGGCAGAATTGATGTTGTAGCTCCATTCTCCACTGCAGGCCAAGGAGGGGATGAGTCTTCCATGAGGACTCCTTTCCCTATGAAGTTTTACACTAGGTGTGTAAAGCAAATTCCCAGCAGAACAGCTCCAAGAAATACAAAAGCATGAGACGAGCAAAATTTGACTGGTGTGCTTCAGAAAGTCATTATATATCTGTATGGGGACACTACAGAACCAGAGACAGACAGTGTGTCTGTGCTGGTCAACGGGGGTTGAAAGACTCTGAGATGCTTGGCTGAACCTACTTGACAAGGTCCTTGCACCCCAGAACACTCAGACACCAGTGCTGTGTCTTGAAAACAGCAAAATCCCTACAGAAAGTGACTCAAGCCTAAGTTACAGAGAGGAATAAACACCAGTGTCCTGCATTCAGAAATAAGGACTGCGATTACAGAGTTGTTGACGCCTGCTTTTGAAGAGTGCCACAAAGAAAGATAATTGAAGAGTGGTGAAAATCCTAGCAGCCTCCTCTCTCCCTTCTCCAGCAGAAAGTGCCTGTGATGGCTCAACTGAATGGTGACTACCATGAGAGCCCAGCAGAAGGGCAGAGGTGTGTGTGCCATCCCTCTGGCCAGGGCAGCACCAGGTTCCGTGGGGACAACTGGGTGCAGCCATTCCCTTCTGCCGTACGACGAGGGCAACAATATGAAGGCGCGTTGAATCCAACAGACTTATTTTGTCCCGGTTACCTTATTGGGAAATCTGCTTTCCTGGGAGGAAGAGATTTTACAGCGACTTAAACCGATAAAAATTTCAACCTCTGTTTCACTCTGTCATGCCTTCTTTGCTGCCCATGGCCAGCAAGCAGCGTGAGCCACAGGCAGTCGTACGATACACGCCCCACGGCAGCACGAGGAGCAGAGGCAAAGCTGACGTTTAATGGAAAAAAAATGTGAGGTGATAAAAGCTGTGCACTTTTTCCTTGACACAGAAAACGATCCCCTTAGGAATGCTGCCTGTTCAGAAGCAAAAGCCATTTAGGTTGGTCCTTCTCCTCTGGCTTTTGCCCCTTCATTAATACACTAAAGAAGACCATTGTGTGGTCCCTACACACCATTTCCACAGCCTTGGAGGCGAGCACAGCATTTTGTAGTTCAGACCATGAACTTGGGGCTCTCTTTAACTACCTTTATTGCCTTTCACTAAGGGTAGTGCACGACGTATACATTCATGGGTCTAACAGCCACTTTCCCAATCACAGTCTGACCCAAGACATCACCATGGGTGTGGAGAGAGGGATGCAGTGATGCATCCCAGGTGGGATCAGGTGGCAGGATGCAGGTGGCAGCTGCGGGAGGTGACAGGGATGGAGAGTCTTCACACCACTGAGGCAGTGTGAGACACAAGAGGCATCACAGCTTCATTAACCCAAGGAAGCGCAGACGTCAGTGACAGCTGAGGGAGCCAGTTGATAGAAAGGGAGTAGAGACTCCTTCAGAAATGAAAGATTATTTTGAGAATAAAAGCAACCAGGGTAATAAGCAAGATGCTTACAAAGGCAGAGGATAGAAGGAAGAGCATTCAAACCTGCAGGCACCTGGGAAGTGATTTATCCGAAACACTTACAAAAGTGTTCCTTAACAGATAAAATACAAGGGTAACTCACTGCAGGCCAAAACACTGCGTATTAAAGGAAAAAATATCCCGCATTAGAGAGACTTTAGCCTTGGCAGCATCTCCTCCAAGTCCTCTGCTGCCCACGCCAGAACAAACTCCAGATCTCTAAACTCAAACTGTAATTTGCTTCACTACAGAATTCCCAACTCAAGCCCCAGTTATAACTCTCCAGTGAGGATGAAACTCCAAAGTATAATACATTCACTGACACCTGCAGACCTAATAATTGACCAGGGAGGATGTGGATGAGCTCAGCAGAATCACTGCATTGCTCCTGCAAGGCTCGGTGTCCTACACCAGCAAACAGCTTCGCTACTGCAAGGTGCATAATTTAATAAACCATTAACTCAAACCTGAGGTGAAGTAAATTCAGCATATTATATATTTCAAAATAGCATTAGAATTCAATTTAAGTGTCACCAAAAGCCTAATCCTCAGTATACAGAGCATATTAATAAGTGTCTTGGAGCCTGTGGTTTGATTTCATTTCCAGCCGAGTTGTGCTGCCGCATGGCTGCGATCCCTGCCGCGAGGATGTCTCGATGACAGCATCACTGGCCTGAACCGGAGCAGAATCACAGGGATGACAGTCCCACTCTGTGGGGTCTTCCCAGGAGAACACAGGGGTGGGCGCTGAAGCAAAAGTAATCCTGCTTCCAGTCGTGTCACTTCTTGGTGTCCCTGCTGAGATGCTGATGTTCCCCACTGACAGCAGGCTTCTTGCAGGGTCCCCAGGCACCCCCGACCCACCCCTGCTGTCGAGTCCCTTTGCAGTCACAGGGGCAAAACTCATTTCAGGTAAGGCTCCTGTTCACATTAAGCTGCCAGATGAGGCACAAGAAGACACTTTGTGGCTGCCCCCCAGCTGTGCCATGGTGCATGGTAGGGTTGCAGCCCCCAAGGAGGGACAGAGCCAATGCTTTCCCTCCCCTGGGTGAAGCATCCAGGGCAAATGGGGCATCATTTCCACCAAGAGCTGAAAGCACAAAACCTGCTCTCCCTTTCTGTAGGAGTTGGACATGTTTGGGCCTTTTCTCTGTCGCCCCTGCCAGCACTTCTCTCAATCAGCAACCCAGGCACATCCCCCAGCAGTTTGGGAAATGCATCTCTTCTATAAATGACAACAGATTATTTAAGCAACAACTAAAGCACTCTGACTGCTTTTTAGTTTGCTTGCATTAACGTCAGTCTCCTCATATATCTAGGGAACGAATCCGGGATTTTCTTTAAAATGGTGGAGAGCGGCACAAAAATAGAAGCCTGCTTGTCTAAAATAAAGTTATGTGTTTGAAAGGGCTGGAAATTGTTTTTTAATCACAGGCGTCTTTCTTCTGGAATATAGTCTGCCATCTATACATTCTGCTCTTCCACCCAATTTCTCAGGAAAATGCAGCAAGTGTGTTAATAAATAATTTATAAAAACATTACAAAAGATAAAGTACTCCTGCTAAAATGTTTCCAGCCTTTGACACACCAGTTCATTTGTAATCCTCTTTGCCTCCCCTTCACTGGAACATCAGCAGAGGGTTGGTGCTGCTGCTCTCACAGCCCCGCTTAACCCATCCTGCAGAGTCTCTGGTTCATAGGGATCCAGGCAGATACAGGCACAGTCCAGTCCAAGCCACAGCTAAATGTTATCTACTGTAGATTTCAGTCGTGGAAAATATTTTTCATGGAAGCAACATCCTGATATATTTTTGCCATCTCACATGTGAGGATGGCTGCAAATGCAGGTGGCTGTCCCAACAAACAGGACCCCAGGGCCTTTCCTTCCTCCAGCAGCACACAAGCTGTGCCCTCTGTGACACTCCACAGGGTGGCCGGAAGCATGATGCACAGGACCCTTTGCTACTCTTACACGGTTTCTCTGAAATTCACTTTCAGGAGTCAGTATGTTAGGCATGTGACAAAAAAAACCAACCTGGACAACTATGAGTTCACAGAATCCTTGGAATTTCAGTTGGACTGAACAATAGTTTTTGCACAGTTCCACCAATTCCATGAGTATTTCAGATCCTTAATGGACTCTGAAAAACATGAAGGGAAGTCTTGAGACATGGTTGTTCCAGTGACTGCTTGGCAGCAACGAGCACACTGCCTTCAAAAGAGCTGGTAAGAAGATGAAAGGAGGGAAAGAAGAGAGCATCCTTCAGAAAGATCAAGTCAAAGGCATGTTAAGGAAGCATGAAAAGGGTATCCACAACTTCCTCATCCTCTGAAAATGCTTGTGCATCGTGAAGCCAAGGGATAACACAGGAGGACTGTCTGCTGCATCCTGCCAACGTCTGGTACCAAAAGCACCTCTGCTGCTGCAGCTCAGAGCTAAATCAACACTGAGACAATTCTGCTCTCCTGGAATTGCTGTTCCGTCTCCCCACACACAGTTTCCACTCCAGCACAGCTCCACATGCATGCAGGGCACTGGAAACAGGAACCAAGGCAGGTAAAGCACAGCTTCTGCAAAAGTCTGCTCCGTGAACACCCACCTGTATCCCGAGCGTGCTTGGGATGTGCAGCCACACTGGCAGTGGTTCCGTACCACAGACCATGCTCTGCTGTACTTCTATACCACCTAATTTCATCACACAGGCTAAAACACACTTTGGGAAAACATGCCAGCAGAGCAGCAACAGTTTATAACCCTGTTAGCAAAAATGCACGGGCTCGTTGTGCCGAGGCCTCGCTCACACCCCACGCCCCAACATACAGGACGCAGCTAAGCGCCCATGTGCAGCACAGCATCCTCTCTGCTTTATTGCCCAGCCACTTTTATTTCACCCAAATGAAAAATAAAAACCCATTACTAAGCAAAAGTCTTGAGAAATTTTATGAGATTGTAATGCTTCCAATTTATGTTGAAAAAGCCCCAAATCCTCGAGCTGTCTGTCGCTGCTCCAGGCAGGGACGCGGGAGATGCTGCTGACGCAGCGCAGCACAAGCGATCAGAGAGGAAATGCTACTCTTATGGGGTGCTATCAAAAAGAAATGGGAAGGGCTTCCTCTTGTTTAGGGCATAATGGAAAATCAAGGCAAAAAAATATAGAAAAACCACTAAATTTATGCAGGACAGTGACAGATGTCATGTAGAACGTTTTAAATGATTTTTAGGTCTCGATTCTTTCTGCCCACAGCTTTCAGACAAGATGTATTTTAGGAAGAGAACACACTCAGGGGACATCAAGCATCAGTGCAGACATTCATAGTAACAAACTGCCGAATATTCAAGTGTATCAGAAGGAAGAATTCAGGAAAAAACAAAGAGAGAATATTGCAAAAACCTTTGACATTCAATCAGTGCTTACACATACTCTGCAAGGCTCAGCTGATGTGCACAGAACCGCAGGAACAGTAATTGAAGACCATCACCCAAATACTGCCCACCACCAGTGCCCCCTCAGCATCTCCCACCTGCTCCTTCTGTGACAGACATCCTGCCTGGATGTTACACCTGGCATGACTGCTGATGTCCCTGACCTTCCCCTGCCACTTCCTACCCTACAGAAAAGTATTCCATGACTGCCATGGCTGCTGGGAGCAGCCTGTAAGTGTGTGAGCAATAAAGATGAAATGCAGTTTTCCCCCAGGCTCCCAGAGAACTGATTATCACATTTCAGCAATTACTGCAAATACTGGATTTACAACAGGGCTCTGTGGAGCTCTGGTGTGTCCCTGTGCCTGCCTAGCTCAGCCCACATCCCACTCTGCCTCTTTGGCTCACCTGCCAGAACAGTGCCACTGACAGTCTTCTGCACCAGTTCTGAATTATTCACTGAGCAGTTAATGCATGTGCAATGTGAAACAGCTCTCTGCCGACACACCTCTCTCCAAGGCTTGTTAGTCTTAATTTGTTTGATTGGCCAAGAGGTCTAAATTTACAAGTTTTTAGCATGATCCTATAGCACAGTTCATGTATTTCTTAATTAAGACAAAGGGCAACACTTCTAAAATATGAATTCCCTCCCATCCCCACAGCACCTGAACACCAGCACTAAAGGAGACATCAGTACCTGCTACAGGTAGAACACTACGAGCATCTCCCGAGCTCAGCATCTCCAGCTGTGCAGCACAGGAGTGGCAGTGAGCAAGGCGCCCATCGCAGCCCATGGGTGAAGGCAAAGCCTGCCTCTGTAACCCTGGCAAGCAGCAGCCCGCCCGGAAGCCTGGCAGCCAGATTAATTTTCAGTTCCTGGGGTGCCAATTTCCAACACACAGAAGGGAACGCTGCACTTCCCTGCTCAGCTGTGCCAATGTTTGAAAATCGTCCATGTCTGAGAATCCACATTTTCCCTCCATTAATCAGTACAAGTCTGCCCGTGTCCTGCCGGTGACAAACCAACGCACTCAGAGTCACAGCTGCACCAAAGCCTCTGCAGGAGGTTGGAACCTGCCATCACCCACATCTCAAAAAAAGGTTTCAGCAGCTCTGGTCCACTCAGTGAGCTGTGGACAGCCAGGGCTCTGCATCTTCTCAGAAACAAACAGGTAACGCAAAACAATAAAAACTGAAGCTCTACTGAGGTGTCTTCCTCAGCAACCTGTGAAAAGGCCACCTGTGTCCTCATCCCCATCTTCTTCTCTGCCTGTGTCACTCAGAGCATGAGCTCTTATTTCTAGAGATCAGATAATCAAAATAAAAATACAAGAACCAAATGCAGGAAACCACCACCTTGGGCATGCTTCCTTCATTCAGGCCCAAGAGTGAGTGTCCAAGAAAGCATCCATGCAAGAGGCTGCCAGTGCCTAGGTCTGGACCATGTCCAGCAGGAACATGTCAATGCTGGCTTGGCAATTACAACACCTATTACAACAATTAAAGGTCTTTGGGGTAAGGCAGGACTTAAAATTCTTTATCAAGAAAGCTTGGAATGTCTCAAAAATGTGAAACCCCTTCAGAAGAGAGAGGAGGTGGAAGCCCCATGCAGCAGACCCCAGCCGCAGCCGCCAGCACCGCAGTCTCTGCTGACAGCCTGAGAACTTCTAGCAGAGACCCAGAAAACTGCATCATGCAGCTCCAGATGATTGGTTCTCATTTTTCATCCCTCTGATCAGTCTGCAGGGAGCAGTCACATCATGTCAATCATAAATGACAACACAAAGTCATTTAAGTAAGAAATCAGACATCACCATATAATTAATGGCTATGGCACCATATAAATGCATGAGAAAGGCTGGGAGTCCCTGTGGCTGGTTTGAGTCCTGGCCTTTATGCTGAAAATGTGAGGCAGAAAAGAACAAGAACAATTGTGTGGGGATTTTTAATCGATATCTAACCTGACAATAGGATTTGGAGGAAGATCATCCCATAAAACATAGACGGCATCGCAGACTACTTTTATTTACTCCCCATTGACCAGACACTGCATAGAGAGAGCACAGTGAGAGTCCCAGGAAGGTGCTGAATGTCTCCTCAAAAAAGGGAAACTCACCCATGTGGCTCTGTGAACTATAAAGCCAAACATATTGCCGGAGGTTAATGTTACACATTGCCCTAGCTATACCTATTTTTGAATATCAAACTCATTTACCAGGGGTGTTGAAGTGAAGGCTTCTGCAGGAGATGCACAAAACACCTTCTGTCTCTCTGGTGTCACTGCTCCTGAATTCACCATGGAGCTGAACACAAACACTTTGCAGGCGATAGAAAAGCGTCATCTATTCTTGGCCTGCTCCTTTCTGCTGGCTGCATAACCTTGAGCGCATGACTGAAAGATGCCCGTTTATGCCTGGGAGATGCTGCCATGAATCACAGACCCCTCTTCCTCCCACAGTGAAGGCACAGCGTGTCCTTGTTGAGGAATACCAGTCTACCACAGCCACAGTGACGTCCTGCAGCACGTTTTATAAATAGGCTTCTAAGAAATGTACTTCCCATCCTCTTGACAAAAAGTGATTACCAGAGCAAAGAAAATGACTAAACATTGATGCACACCCTGTGAACGTGAAGGAGCCAGACTGTGGGGAACAGCTCAGAGATCCTACAATGCTGCAGTGCAACCCATCAGGAGATGCTGGCTAAGTGCCACAGCAGCCAGGACCAGCAGCACCTCTAGGGAGCACATCAAGACACAACAAGAAAAAGTAATACAAAGCTCAGAAACAAAGAGAAGAGAGGTGACCTATGGGGCCAGGAGCTCTCAAGGAAGACAAGCACACAGCCTGGGCAGTCTGTAAGAGAACAGGATTGATGCAGTCACGCTGTGGTTTCAGAGGAGCCACAATTCTCCTCTGTGAGGTGCAGTGCTGCTCCCACCACTGCAGCCAAGCATCTCTTCTTTCCTTGCAGGCAGCATTTATATGCCACAGATGTAAATGGAGCTGAGAACACAAAGGTATCACAGAGGAGGGTGACATCTGGTGCATGTTTTCTTTGATCATGTCCATGGTGTGGGCACCATCCTCTGTGGGTTGTGAGGGGTCTGTCCTACCCCACTGACTGCACAGTGTATTCTTTTCTAATATGGAAGTGTAATTGCAAAACCAGGAAGAAACAGGAATTCTTTTCCATTTGCTTCTAGAAACAGATGTCACTCTCCTCAGACTTGTTTGTTTTCAGGACCATGGGAGTTTAATCTTTAAAACAGTATCTTTACAGTATGTGTCAAGTGCCATTTCATAATGAAAGAAAACAAATTGCTTCCACTTTGTACACTATGGTAACCAGTCAAGAATGTGAACAGCTCCTCAAAGGTGGGGTCAGCAAACACCCTCCAGGCAAACCACATGAGATCCTTCACACCCCCACAGCCCTAGGGGAGCTGCCCAAACCCTGTGCAAGTAAGAGGAAAATTTGGCTTGACTCCTCCTGGGACTTTGCTGTTCCCACAACAGCCAGAAGAAAAATTATTGAGTTACTTCGAAATACTCCCTGGAGACTAAACATCTCACTGGAGGAAAGCAGATCCACCGCAGGGCCAGCTCCAAGGTTCAGCCCAAATTCAAACACAGCCCCAGGGTTCTCCTCAAAGTCAAGCACAGCCTAGGGCTGATATCTCTCCCACACCACAGTATGGCTGTGCAGCATTCGCTTCTCCGGCTCCTGCCTTGCTTCAGGACTGAACAACACAACCATAAACCTCCAGAAAGTCGCACTTGAGCCAACTCCATGTTTAGAGGACAAATGAGCTGGCATCAGCTCTGTACTGCTAGAGAAAATATATTTCCCTCCAAACAGAGACATACAACTAAGAAGACCCATTTCCTTTTCAGACAAACAAAATCCCACACACAGTAAAACACAGGATGCTGACCCCCCCCAGCAGCAGCTGAACGTGGCTGCAGCAGCTCGACCAGGTGACCCCAGAGAGAGAACTTGTTGTCATCCTACCTGCAGAAGCCAGTAGCACCTTCTGTGAAACGTGGGGATGATGGAGGAATGGACATAGCAGCCATACAGGCACTGGGGACACAAAAAGAGAGAAAGCAGAGTCAGGTTAGTGGAGGAGCCATCCCGAGGGGCTGGGCTGAGGATGGGGCGGCAGCGTGTGACCCCCGAATGAGGACACTGTTCTGCCGTTGGTCTGGGGCTGGTGACAGACAACACAGCATTGTGGCACCCCGGTGTAAGCGCTGTAAGCACTGCTACAGGTCACAGAACTCCCTCCCTAACAGAGCCTGCTGTGCTACCTTCACCCAAGAGTGGCCACCCTGGAGTGGCCAAAGCAAACAGGGGCTCCTGCGGTGCTCAGCACCACGACACAGACAGAGCTGGTCTAGGGGCTGCCTTTGACTCTTCGCTACATCATATTTTTATTTTTTGGCAAATACCACACATTCATCTCTTCTTCCATGGTTTACCTCCTGGGTATTTCAACTGAAAATGTTGTATTTGTAAACTGAAAAAATTGCTGTCAGATATTTTAGACAGCAAAATGCCAAAATACAGTTTGTTTCTTTTCTTCTTGGTTTTGTTTTGTCGGGGTTTTTTTAATGAATTCTACTGCTCTGATTAACTGAAATCAGCAAGGCCAACGAATTCTTCCCGCAGGGAAAAAAAAAACCCACATTTCCAGTACGTTTTTGGTTGGAAACCAAGCCCAACGCCAACCCAGACACACAAAACTGGCTTCAACTGCAAAGATCCCGAGCGCAGAGGGGTGCCCGTGCCGCTGGACGCGCACGCGGGAGGCTGCGGCAGTCCCCCCTCCCCAGGATCACCGCTCACAAGGTCGGCCTGAATTAAACAGGATTTAAGGACTGGCTGCTATCACGGAGTTATTTTTAAAACACAAATGACAAAGATTAATAATGTTTTTTAAAACGTGTCAAGGGTACATTCTACAAACTGAAATGCAGGGAGGAAAAACAGAGGAGGAAAAAAGCCCTGAAGAAAATAATCCGAAGAAAAGCTTAACATTTAAATCCCACCCGAGGGATGGGGAACAGCTGCCCTGACAGTGACTCCTGGCACACAGCACTGGGGGCTGCATGGAAAGGCCTGCAGTGTTCAGTTCTGCTGACTCAGAGCTGGTCCCCCCACTCCAGAAAGCAGCTTGCAAGGTGCAGCATCTCGCAGTCCAAGCTGCTTTCCAGTGAAGCTGGTCTGGAGCCGCTGGAGCAGCCTTCACAGCAGCCAGGGACATCCATAGCAACTTGTGAGATATGTACCAATCTATTCCAGCACCCCCTGACTTGCTTCCCACCCTTATTTGCTGTGGAGTCGATCGAAACTTCGCCCTGATTAAAACAAACCCCAGCGCTGGGCTCTGTGCAGCTCGTGGTGCACAGCAGGCGGGAGCACTGCCCTCCCTCTCCAGAGCTGTCTCGCGGATAATTCTAGAGCTGTCAATAATGAATCACACAAAAGCCTCCCACGTCCATGAAACTGGTTCTCAACATTTCAGCAAACCATTAAAAAAATCCTAACAGTTCACAGAATTCAAAAAGCACAGAGAAAGCAGAAGGGATTTCTTAAACTTTTCTTTCCTGTTTTTTTTCCCCATGGTGGCAGGACATGGGAATCTGACTCTGGATGGATGTTTTGAGGCTGGATGTCCTAACTTGGGCATCTGGGATGAAGGAGATCCACATGCTGAGCAAACTCCTGGCCTTGGAGAGATGGCAGGGACTGTCCTCACGGGCACTGAGAGGTACCACAGTGGCAGAGAAACACTGCAGAGCTGAAACAGACCCTGGGAGCCCAGCACGGGGAGTGCAGGCAAGATGAGTGATGACAGCAATAAAACTACACTAATTTCTGGATAAAAAGGCATAAGAAAAAGTTGAGGATATAAATAGAAACCTAGGAAATCTGTGTGTCATTGTTTTGGAGGATTTTCAAGATTAACGGGTTAAGCACTGTGGGTGACACAAAATCTGCAGCCTGATGGCTCAGCACATGAGGGCTGTGGGGAGGTGGGTGTAGGATATTCCTGCACCTGGATCTGCTGACCCCTGCCTTTGGCCCTGGGATGGCCCAGGGCTGCCGAGCTCCCAGCCAGCTCAACACCTCCCTACAACTGATGAGGAGAGTGGAACTACTACCCTGCCTGGCCAGAGCAGACAGGTAACCAGGGCAGGAGTAATAACTTCAGCTAAAGCAGTCTTTAAAACGAATTCTTTCTCAAAACAGGCAAAGGGGGTTTCATTAGCTGTGTTTTCTTCCATTTTTTTAAATTATTTTTTAGTGGGAAGGTAAAAGCTGCAGAGGCCTGTGTGTCTGTGGAGATGTTAATGCCAGGCTGGGCACTCAGCCAATGCATTAAGTGAAATCGAATTCCTGAAACCAGCTTTAATCAGCAGATTTTTAAGGTTAGAACGACTCTCTCCTCTGCAAGGCTTGCCAAGGTTAATTCTGTCCTGAGCAGGCTGAATTAATGGTCTGGACAGAGGAGAACATTTTTTTTCATGATTCTCTTTTAAGTTTACAAAATCTCCAAGAGAAGAGAAAAGGCATTTCTGAGCAGTCTGAGGAGAAACGCCACCTCAGCAACTCACTGACTGCTGTGTGGAGAACAAGGTGGGGGCCAGCATCAGCCTGACCCCGGAGGAGCCCTGAGCAGCACCAGCCGAGGGACACCCGGCTGCAGGGATGCTGTATCCCACTGCTGGGTGCCCACAGTGGTGGCCCTGTGGTCCCATCACCTATCAGGGAGTGTGCCCTTGTCCCTGGAGACGGCCCTGTGCGTGAGGCCAAGGATGCCCTGAGCACAGACCGTGTCCTGCCACCGTGGGAGATCCCTCCTGTGCAGCTCCCCGGGATGAGACCCCCACACCTGCCCCAGGAACCAGCTACAGGCACCTTTTGTGCAGCCTCCACATTGCTGCTGGAGGGCCTGGCCCTGCCAGCCTGCTGCAGCTCATCCCTTTACAATTCCAGGGGTAATTAAAGAGAAAAGGCCTTCTCTGTGCAGCAGGGGAGAGTGTGCAATTACAGCTGCCCGCCTTGCCATTTGTATGCAGTGCACATTTGGCATTACCAAACTTCTGAAAACTGAAGGGGGGGGAGAATATAAAATCAAATTATTAGTGGATTTTTTTTATCCTGAGTTCCTTTAAGTGATTGTGGCTTATTTAAAAATAATACAATAATGCTGAGGTGTTCTTTAACAAGCATACCTTGGGAATGGAAACAAGAAAGCAGGAGAATCAAAAATTCAAGATAGAGTTGGACAGGCTTTGAAATTCTTCTCCCTGGTGAGTTACACTAGTGGATATTTTAAAAAACCCTAAAAACCGCCTAGATTTTGTTCAGATTTTCACACTGAATTCCCAATTCCCTTAATAAGAAGCTAAATCAATCTTTAGAGAACAAATCACGTAAGACCTATAGCTGTACATTATTAAAATATACTTGAATTATTTTCTGGTGGCAAGACTTCAACATTCAACACCTCAGCAGCCTCTGGACACCAGGAGCAGGATCTGTGAAATTACTGGGGGAAAAGGACTGTGCCCTCTGCTCCTGGCTCCATGGTGGTATTGGGCAACACGTGCTCAGCCCAGCAGCCGATCGGCTCCCTGGTAAATCCCTGTGCTGCTGGGATCTCCCTCTGTAATTACTGACCATTTCAGAGCTTCCTCACCAATTTCCATGAGGGAGCAGCACACTGCTGGCAGTAGAGCACTGCTGCCATGGATCAAACCTCCATGGAAAGCCAAGAGAGGCGTTGGCTTCACTCCTCTCATCATTCTGATGACAGGGTAGAGGTTTCCTGAAGCAGTGGCTGTATCTGAGCCCAACCATGCTCTGCTCTCGCCCTTGCCTGCTGTAAGCAGCACACACTGGGAAGGAGCAGCTGCCGTGCAGCAGCACATATGGATTCACAGGCAGGAAGGGAAACTGGAAAAGCAGCCTGTTAAGTGCTCAGATGAGAATCCTTCAATGCGGCAACCTGTATTTTGGTGATACAGTCAAAATGCAATGACAAACTCCACTCTCCCATCCCTATCATGATATATAAAATCATTCTGTGATTTTATCAGCCATCTCCATAATCTATTCTTACAGGTACCACTGCTATCCCATTCTTTTCACCCACATTTCCATAGCCCAGCAGAGACACCAATCTTCCTGAAACTGATTCCTCTGGATTTCATACAAATCATGACCAGAGGAATTTTCTATTTGTAGTGATACATTTGTTTTACGTGTAGGAGTGATTGTCCCTCTGTTTCTGTAACCATCACCCTCAAAAATCTCTGCTGACCCTCTGAGAGGACAGAGCCCAGCAAAAAAAGCGAGGCAGCTGAAAACTGGGCTTCCTGGCCACCGAATTAGCAACCACTGGGGAAACCCCTCAAATTTTGTGTGTCACCTCTCTTCTCAAACAGACCCGAAGCGAGCGCCTTCTGAGACTCCCGCCCACTCCATTAATCAGGATTCAGCGAGAAAAGCCAATGTGCTGCTATAAACCCCCTGACTCGATGCCAGCACCGTGCGCAGGGAGCCACGTGCCATCAATCTTCCTCGTCCTCCCGCAGCAGCGAGACGCAGCCGGGGGGGACTGACGGGGGTTGTGACAACTCTCGGGGGCTTGTGACAACTCTCGTAGGGCACAGCGAGGCACAGCCACGCTGAGCAGACAGGGAGGCGACAGGAGATTCTCAACATTTCCCCCTGCAGATTGGCCCCAGTTCAGCTTTTTAAAGCAGTAAACAGGGAGGGGAAACCACATCTGAACCCTGGGGAATCCCCAGGGCCAGAAGGCTGCCGCCAGAACTCTTATTTTGACTTAAGGACTGTCATAATATAGGAATGCATCCAAAATTTCCCATTACTGCTGCAAATCAAAACCAAAACGCTGCTAACTGTGTTTTCTCACTCATCATCTTGGAGAAACACAGATATTAGACAGGTTTGGATTTTCCTCTGACGTTCATAAATAGTAACTTTGATTCAGCAAAGCACAAAACCACGTGCTCAGATCTCAGCCTGGGCTGAGCCGCGCTGCTGGCAAGGTTCGCCTTTTATCGATGTCAACAGAACTTAAGCAATTGCTTACGGTTTGCCAGGTTGGGCAAGGAGTCCCCCGTACTGACAGCAGATCCCAGAAACATTCTTAACATTTCTAGGCAGCTGCAAAACCAAGAGAACCTGACCCTTCACTTTTCAGCTGTGGCATCACGGCACAGCGCTGTGCAGTCCCGGGCACTGCCCACCGTGCAGGCGCTCAGCCTGGTGCAGGGATTTCGAGTTTAATCCTGTCAGTTCTTCTCCTGACACATTTCAAACCCCCCATATGCCCTCGATGCCACTGGCAGCCATACCCAGACAACAGCTCCTGGACTTGAGCCCAGGGCTCTCCTGTGACGGCTGATCAAGAGAGGATCAGGTTGCACAGCCTGTGCATTGCAGGACCGCCTCACTTCTGGTGGCTTTTGTTAACAAATACTGTTCTGTTTACCTCGGGACTCGTTAGAAAGCGATTTTTGAAATGTTCAATAATTAATGAAATATTTAAATGTTTAATGGGTTCTTTTTCAAACCCTGTTTTCCCTTTGTGGGGTTCTTAAGTCTCTGCAAGGATTGCAAGGTTTTACATTTCTCACTGTTAGAAATGAATCCTCTAATGAGATTGGCTTAACAACAGAAATCGGCATACGTGGGGACTGATGCTTCCACAGGCAGCAACACCCACTGCCCGGCCCACTGTAGGATCATTGGTATGCATCCCCACACCCCCACTGCAGTGCCTGCCTCTTCATAAATGCATATTTCTTTATTAATACAGGGATACTTTAATCTCACTCTAATTTTACCTTTAGGGAAGCTCTATCCCGAGGCTGCCAGGAGCTTAGACCCTCCAGATGCAGAGGTGTGATTTGTATTCAAAGCAGCAGGTCTATCTGTCAACATGTTTGTCTCCCTTCTCTGCCAGCTCTTATTTATAATCCCATTCAGATTAATGAATGACAGTAGTTCTCATCACAAGAAATTTGATTAATCAATTTAAGTGCCTAATCACCCTGGCCTGGGTGAAAAGTGTACTGGAGGGATGCTGCCTGGATAGGGGCAAAGTTGTGAGATGTAGGGAGGAAAACATCATCACTTTTCCCTCAGGAACAGCTCGAGCCAGGAATGTGCACTGAATCCTTGACGGGATTACGAGCTTTCCAAGAGCTCAAAATTTCCTCAGGGCCAGCAGTCATGGCCAATTAGTAATGAAATATCCTTTTCAACACACCTCCTGATCTGACACAAAAGGCTTCATACTACTCACCTCACTCCCTGCTACCCATGTCGCTCAAACTGAACCCAAAAACTCACAATCATAAAAACCCCCTGCAGGGTGATGACCAGGATAACACACCTGGGCATCCTGCAGCATCCCACTCCACATTAGTCCTGCCCATCACTTTCCTGTGCCTCAAAGACTCTCACATCCTGGCTGTGTCACCAGCTTGAATGCTCCAGAATAATCTACAGGGTTTTCTGGAGACCTGGGAGCTATTTCAGGGATATATATTCAGCTATATTTGAGGGACAGGAGCAAGGCTGAGCAGAAATCAGTGATTTGTAGGACAGAGGCCACACAGTGTGAGCACTGCCTGTAGCTGCTCTTGCAGATACTGTGAATGACATGATAAACTCCAAAAAAACCTGTAACACGTCTCCAAGCAGGCTGTGCTCAACCAGGTATGCAGGATACGGGAATTTTCACTGGGAAGGATTCCCACATTCACCTCCACTACGTAAACTCAAAGGGATTCAGAGGCAGGTGACCTGTTTGGACCTGGGTACAAACAGGGCAGCACGAGCTCTGCAGGCAGACCATCTGATGACACCTGTGTGCAAGGGATCACTGAGAGCAGATCGGGGTGACACATGCTCCACGTGAGAGCCAGGCTCCCACATTTTTAGGTAAGGGAAGAGCATTCCAAACATCCCTGATGTGAGTGGCAATTAGAAGGAGGAAAAGTGGTACAAGAGGCTGCTCTGACTCCACAGGTCCGTGTTCTAAACCAGCACTACCTGGGTGGTTCTCCAGTGGGATACAACCAACTACAGGACAGGCATTACCTGGGTCCCTATGCACCATCGACCACCACAGTCTCCTCAGCCACCCCGTGCAAGAGCTTCCTGACAGTCACCACACGGTGAGAACTGTGAGCTGGAAAATCGTGGAGCATATTAATGTCACACTGAAATATGACACAATACACAGAAGTATTTTATATTTATTCTCTTTTAGAAATGTTAGACAATATAATGAGAACACTGCAAACAAGTCAAGCGTTTTCCTCCTAATCTGGCAATAAAAATGTCAAAGAAATGCCTAAAATCCTAATAGGAGAACAAAAAATAATGGGGTGGGCTATAACAAGGATTTAGCTGCAACTTTACTTGAAGGCTTTAATCATGTCTCCTACAACATCAATGGAAAATCAGATACAAATCTGTATGAACCATTAATGTCTGTGCTGGTTGCCTCAGCTGCTGGGGGGCTGAGACTAAATGGATCAGGCAGAGGCTAATGAAGACAGGTTGAGCTCAAAATACCTTTACATTTGGGGAAACTTTGCACAAAAGGATTACTGAGCTGATCTTGCTGGAAAGTTGACTAAGGTAGCAAAGACTGAGACAAGAGCACCACCACATTTCCAGCCCAGCTGCCCCCACCACGGCCATCATGGGCAGGCTGTGCCCAAGTGGGAAATCTGGTTATTATCTGTCTGATTCTCTTTTTTGGGAAAGAAAAAAGAGAATCACAGCATGGGGGAACCAGACAAAATGTGACAGTGCCCTGGGGAAATGCAGGCTGAGATGGTATTTTTGCAGACACACAACAGAGACAAGCCACATCTGGAACAATCCCAGGGCGTGCAGCACATGAGCTCGGTCACGTGAGGGATGTTTGTCTGACATGTTCACTGTCTGTCTGACACAGGCAAATAAGGACAAGTCTAACAAATCCAACTTATAGGAAATATATAAATATCTAAGGGAACTTTTGGGAGCTATTAATTATACATGCAGTTTTATCTTAGATAATTTTGTGCTGGAATGGACAACAAGCCTTCGCTGGGATCTTTTTTTGGCAACCTCCCTTGGGCAAAATCAGCCCTGGAGCTATCTGCAGACATCCCACACTGCAGAGGGCTCAGGTTCTGGGTCCTGTTCTCTTTACTCCACTTGCTTACAATTAAGAGCAGTAGGTGCTGCAGTGAGTGACTCAATGACCAACACATGTCCATCCTTGACTTCAGGCTCTTTGCAAGGGTGACGTGGTTCCACTGCAGCTCCGCGCAGCCTGAGCAGAGAGCACAGAGCTGTGGCATGGCTGAGTGCTCCAGACAGGGAGCTTCCAGTGGAAGCTGATATGGGAAGCTTCCCTTCCCATTTTAGGAAGCCATTTAAGGTTTCCAGTAGCTCCTGAATTCTGAAAACTGAATCCAAGTGCACAGAAAATTCAGAAGGATGTGACTTTCAACGCTCCTTCCAGAGAATCCCTTTATTAAAAAGCATTTACACAACCTAAAACAAATAATTACGTATGCCAATACTAAATCTTCCCATTCTGATTTAAAATCCTTACAGCCTCACTATTGCTCACAAGCAATGGCAGGAGCTACAGTAAGCAGGCACTTAAGCATGTCTTTCTGGACAAGCTGTTGTAAAAATACTAAGTTTATACTGCTTACAACCAACGTATCAATACTTCATTCCCATCCCAAAAACCCAAACAGAAAAGCATTAATTTCTCAAGATTAGTGCACCAAAATTTACTGAAGTTCACCACCAGCAAACAGCTGAGTGTTTCTGATGTTCAATAAGCAGTGAAAAGGTCAACGTTTTACTTACATTAATTTTTTATCAGAGAAGGGAAAGCTCATTTTCATGACAGATAATGAATGTTGGAAGAGGCCTGTTATGGCAAGATACACAAGATGGGGGTACTCTCCATATGAACAGTGATATGAACCTCAGAGCCCTTCCTGGTGCCTATCTGAGGTGACATAATCACTGGGATTTACCTGAAGTGACATTATCCTTGGGACTTTGCCTTCTGAAGAGCCCTTCAGGGCTATTTAACAGTTATGTCACTTGGACAGCTGAGGAAGGAAAATACAACTCTAAACACAAAAGCAAGTATCTCCCATATGCCCTGAGACATTCTGGAGGGTAGAAGCAGAGATGGCAAGCTAAGAGCAAATTTTCTTCTCGTAAAATAATAGTGATTTCTATCACTGGCATTCAAAGTACAGCAATCCAAAGAGGATCTGTCTACACGTTGCCAACAAGGTATTTGCATTCTTCCAGGAACGGGACTAGGAGGCGGTGGGATCATGGACCTTGGGTGTGGATCATGCCACTCCTTCTTCCTTTTGGGTGGGATCATGAACCTTGGGTCAAGACCATGCCACTCCTCCTTCCTTTTGGGTCACTCTGCCTGGGGCAGAAAGGCTACCTGGCTGCCCTGCCAAGAGCTGTCCCTGCACTCCTCTGTGTGGACTGTCCTCTCAGGGACACCTGCAGTCCTGCCCTGTACAGAACACCAGCCACATCCTGGCCCCGAGACCCTCGAGTTCACTGTGCCAGGACCCTGCACCTGCTCCTGCACCTCTCCAGCTGCAGCCACAGTGCCCGGACACCACTGCGAAGGTGCAGCCCCTCGGGACATCACCTGCCACACAAACTGACCCAAAGGGACTTACTTTCACTTTAACTGACTTGTCACCAGCATCTAACAGACCTGGGGGTCTTTGCTGATTAATTAGATGCAAGGCTTCACACAAATGAATCTTAATGGGAACTCACACATCCCCCGCCAACCTTTCGTACTCTTTAGCTAAGAAGCTGAAAATGCTCACAAAGGACATGAGTGGAATTGCCCATTCTTTAGCAGGTCATGTGGGTTGAAAAGTCTCCCACAAATGCATCACTGGAGGTCACCCAGGCCACACTGCATGGAGAGTGATGGTGGCAGCAGGGCAGTGCCTGGCTCCAGCACAGCCTCCTCCAGCTGCAGGGTCCCACCATGCCACAGCCTCTGGTGGCAGTGCACAGAGAAGGGGACCTGGCAGTCACAGAGCACTGACAAATGAAAGTCAAGTGATTAGCTGGCAGGTTCAACAGTTTTGCTTCTAAAGTGCTTTCTGCATATTTTCTCAATAAAAGCAAGACAGCGCTGATGAGCTATATGACAAAACAGAACGCTGAATCATTTTTAGTACATCACCTCTTCTCATGCAAAGGGAATCTTCCGTCTTCCCCATCACAACCAATTAGAGCATTCACAACATTTCAAGGCTGACAGTGATTGGAAAAGATCATGAGACTCATATGAGAGAATTCCACACTTTATGTTGTTAGATCATTTCTCTCCATCCTCCTGGTTTCCGGGTGTTTTACTGGCAATGGCTGAGCAGCATTTTGCTCAACCCAAACAATTTTTTCCTTGACTGCGAGTACAAAGTGCAGCTTTGCTGATGTCAACAGAAAAGATAGCTTTCTCTCAAAGCAGCAGGGGCTTGTCTGGAGTGTGGACCAGTGGCTCTGAGCCCTGTCCCCTACTCCTGTCAAAAACAGCATCCTGGAAATCCTCTGTCCTTCTGCAGAGAAGGACACAGCTGGCTCAGGAAAGAGAACTGCTGGAGAATGGTGCTGAGCAAGAACTGAAATGTCATTTGAACATGAAATGACTGACTATTTCAACTTTTTTTCAAGACTGAAATGGTGAAATGCCATCCCTTGAAAGGAGCACCCTCTTACAAAACCTGGACACATACATGGAAACTTGAAACACTTTCTAAAATGTTCACTGGCTGAATCCAGCTCAAAAGGAGATCCATGCTCTCACAGGCAACTCACAGTGTCCAGAGGTTCACAGTGCTGACAAATCACAAGAAGATTCAGTGACATGTGTCAATTTAAACATGATTCGCTTTATGTCAAATGTTTGTTTCATTTTTGTAAGCAGAAGGTTTTCAGCATTTGGGAGAAAGGTGCAGACAGACACTCATGTGCTTGTTCACTGCCAAGAGAAAATGCTTTGCTGAGACTGAGCACTGGCTGCAGCACAAAACTGAACCAGCAAGATTTTCTCTTGTTACTGAAACCAAGTTCAAGATTCAAGGAAAAGCAGAAGAAAACAGAAAATTCTGGGCTGCTTGCTTCCCAACCTCCCACTGACACCACAAAACTGTCATTAGAAATGAGTCCCACGGGCAGGCAGAAATCTGTTCCCTCGGCCACACAATCCATCATCTCTATCCAATACGCTGCCTGTAGGTTTACGAATCACAAGGAATTTACCAAGTGGCTTTCATAAGGAAAAGTGGACAATAAATCATCATCACACCAAAGCCGGTCATGTAACACACAGCTTAATTTTCATGCCAAATTTCATATTCGGTAGCCGTAAAAAAACACAAAAAATACAAAACTTCCTCATCTGAACAGTCTTCAAAAATAATGATACAGTATTAAGGATGGACATTAATTCAATTATTCATCTGTTCCTTCTTCTCTAATTCCATGCTGAACCTGAAAGGTTAGGAACTCAGCCCTCACCAGAGCCAAGGGTGCACTTCACCCCAAAGAGCTTTTGAAAACAACTGGTTTTACTTGCATTAAGCTTCAGGGTCTGAAGGACAGAGACAATCCCTCTGGAACTCCTGCCACTGTTGTGCAGTGGCTGCAGCACCTCCTCAAACTTTTGATAAATCCTCCTCTGAAATGGCAATTAACACCTTTTGCAGGTCACTCCACAAGATTAATTTTCCAAGCACAGATTAATGAAAACGCAGGCAGAAGTGTTTAGAAAATATTTTCCCTATTAATCTTCATCAGCAGCAGATTACCAGCAGGGCGGCTAATGAAGACATCGGCTCGTTAAGGTGAGAGCAGGAAGGGAGAAGGAGAGAAGGACGGGGCTGTTCTCCCAGGCACCATAAGCAGCTTTGTCACCACCATGTCCCAGTACACTGCAAATTCCACAGAGAAATGATTCAGGCTATCCCAAACCACTGACTGGGCTACCCATGTTCTGAAGGACAGCTCAGAGGAGGGAACTGCCCAAGAACTGCAGTCGTCACAAACCCCCACAGCCAACAGGTTCCAAGTTCCACAACAGGAGCTCAAACACATTTAAAAACCTTCAGTCCCTCCAAATCCACCAACAGCAAATGCTACTTCTGGTTGAAAGTTTACCCTTAGGACTGAGAGGTTCCTTTTTGACAGAACTTTTCTCTGCCACACACAAATCTCAAAGGGATGTCTAACTGAACTGGATAAAGATTCTGAAACTAACACAAAGATGATCCAGCAGAGGAAACCTGTCCCTGAAAGGAGCCCATGGTCACCGCAGAGCTCATGGATGATGGCTCTGGAAAGAGGATTGAGCGCACCTACCTTCCTGAAGCTGGACTTTTTGACTCACAGAACCCCTGTATTTCCCCAAATTACCAGAGAATGTTTCATGTTTCTTTCTCTTATAACTGTGTCTCCTGCAGTTCAAGCAAACAACAGTTTCTTTCCTCATTTTATTTTTTTTCCCAGCATTAACCCTCTTTTAAATTGAAAAACGCTATTCTGCCCGTATTTTTCCAAGCTCATTGGTGGCAATGTTGCATTTTGATAGAGTCTAGCTTAGAGCCTGGTTTGGGTTTAAAAAGACTAAACGTGTCGGTTTAGTCGGTTTACGATCCTTGCCTCGGGGAAGGGAGCACGGTCCTGCCTGGCTCTCTACAGAATCAATCAAACCCGCACTTAATGGAAGGACGGGAAGGCAGTGGGAGGAGAAGCCGAAACCACATCCCCTGTCCTTTGTCAGCAGCACAAAGCTGCGCACTCCCGTACCCTTCAAAGCTCCTTGCAGGCGGGTGGCGAACCACTGCTGAGGCACTGCGGGTGCTTCCTCCCGGCAGCTCGCTCATCCTCCTCCTCCGCCGCCCGCACAGCCTTCGGACCGGCGCCGGGGGCTGTGCCAGCTCACAACTGAAATCAACAGGACAGCTGAACACGGTGTTAGCAAAGGTGACCTTCAAACCTTTCTGGTGTTTGAATTCAGTGCGCACCCCTCGCAGATCGGCCATTACCTGTTTAATATGAGGGATGCCACTTCACCGTGCCTGCGTACGCTTTACAGTATGAAAATATCGGCGCTTTATGGCAAGGTTTGCATGCAAGTTTAGTTTGTAATAAAAAGGTGTATCTCTATTGATGTCAAGGAAAAGAGAGGGATGGACCCAGCCTAAGCTGGATCTGACCATGACTGTCAAGACACCAACCCACCTCTCCCTTGCAGAGTAGGGGCAGCCCAGTAAGTATGAAGTTTAATGCTACTCTGTTTAATGATATTTTCACTTCAACCGAACTGTAAAATTAACTGAGAACTTACATTAAAAAAAGACTTTTATTTTATGCTGATCATTAAGTAAGGAGGTTTCACACTTGAGATCTGTTATATTAAAGGGGACTGAAATTGCTTGTATCAATTACTTTATTCTAAGTGGACAGACTTCTTACGAAATATTGAAACTGTTTTGTGACTATAGAGGAGAAAACAGCCAAATCGTGGGTGGGAAGGGATCTCTGGTCTGTGGCTGCTGCCCGTGCTGCAAGGGGCAGCATTCACCTCCCCGTGTGTCAGGGGAGCTGCTACAGACTCCAGGCTCAGCATACAGCATGGTCCCACATGACCTTTGGTGGACAACAGGCCTTATTTTCTGCCATTGAAACAATCTTCAGGTTCTACTACCTAAAGTAAATGAAGGTGCACTCCACTGGAGCTTGGAAACCGCTGTTTACCTGGTCAGTAAATACATCTACAGGTGCAGTTCAAAAAATAACAAACTAAGGAGCTCAGAGGAACCGTCCTCAGCATCATCCAGACACTGAACAAGTGGACATATACACAGAAGGAAAAAACTGGTTAAGCAGAAAAGCAGCAAGAGCATGAGCAACTGGGAAGATGCATAGCCTTAAGTGAGTTCTGCACCAAACTGGCTGCTCCAGCAAGTGAGAGTGAAACACAGCCCCTAAAAACTGATGCACTCCTCTAATGATCTCATTGTAGAATCTCTGATACAGCTCAGTGCCACTACAGGTATGCAATTAATTACAGACTAGCTGTAATGCACTTTGCAAATGAAAATTCTATTAAAATGTGATTATTAATACTACAAAAACGTAATTAATTCCATCACTATTACTGCCAACAGCACAAACCCAGTTTGAAATGTAAAACTCCCCTCAGGTAACTTCAAGACACACAAAAAATGGTGCAAGGAAACAAAGTATTTGAAGGGTCCTCAGGCCACTAAAACTTTCCAAGCACAATGCAACCCACCCAAAGACCTGTGCTTGCCATGGCACAGGCAGCTTTAGGAAAGCTCTTTCTTCTGCAGGTTGCGTGCTTTGTTGTGATCATCCTTGTCATCCCCTTTTCTCTTAACATAAAAAAAAGATGCATTTTCGGTTGCAGAAGGTGCTGACTTTGCAAGATCGGGCTTGCCAGTGAAGTATGGGTTATCCCCATTTATACAACTGCACAGTGTTTATTTAAACACGAGCCAAAGCTCAGCTGTGTGAGGGGGACGAGCACATGGCAGTGCCAGTCATCCAGCTCTGCTGCTGGCACCCACGAGCAGAACTGCTCTTTGTCATACACCCACACCAGGGAGGCTCCGTGAAGCCAAGCCCTAAATTTAGAAGTCATCATCCCAAAGCTGTACGTGAAACGATTCATCATGATGACAGCAGCAGCATGTGAAATGGAGTCGTTTGGAGAATAATGCAGACAGGTATTTGCACAGCACCGTGGTGTTTGGAGTCTCCTGAGTACATAACATGCTGCTTCAGAACGGGGTGGGGCTTTTCCAGGGTCCTATAATGACTCTGCCACAAGGCTTAACCTCAAATAACATTTCAGCCCATCCTAACACATAACAAAAATCTAATTATATTCTGAAGAGGAGAAAAAAAAGAAATACAGTAAGAAGAAAAAGGACCCCTCCTGCCCAGAGCAGCCCTGCTGTGGCTTTCAGCAGCACCAAATGACTCCTGACCACCAAGCCCAGCACTCCCACGTGTGAACACCATGGGCATCCTCCATGCTGGGCTCCCGCCTGCTTCTGTCCTCATGAGCCCTGCAGCTGGCACCTGACTCCCATGAGAAGGCTTGGACAGAGACTCAAGACTCCAACACAAGCAGGGACAGTCTTGAATGTGCATTTACCTATGGCCACTCTTGCTCTGGTCATTCCTGTGCCAATGCCAGCCCTCGTTTTACATGATTTTCACCTCCCCACTTTATTTCTTTGACATTTGTAGTTGGAACAACTGCATCACTTCCCAGCCCTGTTTTTGCCAGATTAAACAAGCTTTTTATTTCTGCTCATAAAACAGCCCATTTTCCTGATCCGACCTCTCATTTTCTGTTCTGCTCTGCACCAATGTCCCCTGAACACTGCCCTCCTCCATTGTATATAGAGTTGTAAATGACACAGTGCCACCTTGCTCGTGGCCCCATTGTGCCCCACTGCTGTTGTTATTCCCTTTCTGAAGCACCCAAAGGATTGCACATGCCATAAGAGCCATTAGCACACGCTGTCTGAGGTTAAGGAACTCCAAATAACATTCAACAGTGTGTGCAAGCAACCCTAAATTGACTGATGAGATATCAATTTTAGCTGGAAAGACCCTCCAGTGTGCAAAATGTTGGTAAATACAGGAGATTTAACTGAGCATGGCCTTACCTGGCCTGCAGCAGGACATACTCAGGCTGGGCAGAGGGAAATTAGAACACACCTCCGAGAATAAAAGTGATGTAAAAGCTAATCTCTCTCTTTCTCATTGCTGTATTCCCAATCACAAGCTACGTGTTCATTATCTTCCATTAACGTGTTGTGTCCTCTCCCTTAACTAATAAAACATTTATCTCCAAGGAAATTCTGCAGAAAAGACTGAATTTGCATATACATAATAGACATGTCAAAATGTAAGATGCGAGGACTTGGTATTTCCAGCTAAGAGTGTTATACATGATTTGTATTAGTTTCCCTAAATTCCAGAACAGCTCCAGTGAATCCCATCCCTGCCAGTGGCACTGCAGGACCAACTGCAGATCTGTTGCATTTACTGAGGGTACAACACTGAGGAGGAACTGCACATTTGGGCTACACTTGTTTTGGGGCAATCACTTCCATAATCTAAATGCAGCTGCTTAATTGTGCACTTCACAGAGGCAAAGACAGGTGACAGTGAAGCATTAGGTGGGATAAAATCTGAAAAATGAATAGTAGGGAACTCATGTTTCTCAAGGAGGAGGGAAGATCTGGAGACAGGAGCACCCCAAGAGCTGGAGCACTAGTGCAGCTGGCTGCCCCACAGCACCTCACATCACTGTCTTAACCACCACTGCAATGGCTCTGTGCATGGGAGAGTCCCAAAGGAGAGGGGTCTCTGCAGATAATGATCCGCCACAATGGCTTTCTGTCAGAGCCAGAACAACCTGGAATGCTAAAGGTGAACTTCAGTTACAGATCTGTTGTACATTTTGCTCCAGATCATGATAAAAACTTCTTGCCCTGCCAACAGCAGTCTACCATGAATTCTTTTTTTTTTGAAAAGTATTTTTCAAAGCTCGCTTAGAAAGCAGATGTGCTCCAGGGGACAGAGAAGGCAGTGCCATATGCACGATGCAATACTGGGAGGCAGAGCTTAAGATACTGGCATTATAAAACCCAGGTAGCAATGGGAAATAGTGTTTTTACAAAGGTTACAAACAAGAATGCAAGGTCTAAGGGCAATTTTCCGGATGCTGCTCAGTAATGCGGTGTTGTGCATTCCTTCTTTTCCTACCAGTAAGGCAAGGAGAGCCACGCTGACCAGAGCTGTGATGCTCATCCCTGGCCACACTGGTCAGTGTCCTGTCACCAAGAGCAGGCACATCCTTCCTTTCCTGGGAAACAACCTCCCAGGTGACAATTCCCCAGCATGAGGAGCATCATCCCAGCTCCACAGCTGAGCCATCCTCCAGTACATCCCCCCAAAGCAATGGCTCCTGCAGTTCAGTTGCCGTCATCTCTGCATCCATAAATCAACTTTATGGAATGCACCAATTCAGAAGCAGTGCAATAAAATACACCTGTATTATTGGAATATCAACTATGTTTGCAAAGAAACAGTTTTTTTCCATGAGCTCCCCAGCCTCCTCCCCCAGTATCTGCAGAGCTGAGCAGAGAACAGGACAGAGGTGACTGCCCAGCATGGAGAGGTTGTTCACAGGCCCCCAGCCAGCTCCTCACACCCTGTGCTCTTCTGGGCATCAGCACGGAGGGGGGCAAACTGTGCACAACCCATGGTAAAATCCTGGATAACAGAGACTTCTCACATCCATATTTAAAAAAAAAACCCAACAAACTATTTCAAGTAGTCAGGCAAACATCACCCAGATGGCAAGTTTGCTGTATCCTTGCTGAAAAATACTATGCAGCCAACAAACCCATATGGCCAACCAGAGGAGCCACATAAAGATAACGATACGCCTATACAGGCAAAATGTTAATGAATTAGGCCCAAAGTACATAAAAATCTGCAACCTGGTCCATTACACCTGTTTATGAAATCAATGCTTGTATTTACCTTAACATTTAGTAGTTCATAAACACGGGATGGGCAGGCAGGGTCAATGCAAGGGTGCTGGCAAGAGGCCATCTCTGCAGCCTACTCTGCTTCCCACATCCCAGTCTTTGCCCCCTTTCAGCTGGAAATGGGGTCTCACAGTCTTCAAATTCCCCTGAAGGGGAAAGGGATAAGACATACAAGCAGATGGTCTATAAATAAGATTCTGGAAAAATCTCTCAATGCCTGTGGATTTATCTCCTTTAAGAAGGTCAGCCCATTCGCTGGAGGGTTATTAAGCTCTCTGCCACGTACGAGCAGGCAGTAAAAGAGATGCAGAAAGGGCTGCATCACCTGAACCACTGACTCAAACAAATGCCAAACACTGACGCCTTCAAGGCTCTGCCATCGTCACCACCTTCTCCATGGCTCTCATCCATGCAAGAGCCATTTCCGTTGTCTTCCAAGATGACACTGAGCTGAAAAAGACATGGAGGGAGATAACAGCATGAATCTTCTATATTAGGATTAATCAATTAAGTGGCCATTACATCAGGAACTGTCACGATGCTCGATGGCCAGGAAGATCTGTATTTATGCCCTGCTGCCTGGAATCCCCCACCAGTGATTTAAACACACACACCCTCACCCAGCCACACACCCCCACCCCACCCCCCCGAGGCTTATCCCAAGCAGCCTGCTCTGAAAGAAGGGGTGAGCCATCTGATAAACCACGGGCACTGGGCAGGAAGGGGTTTTGGCCACCCCCGGGCCCACGGCTGGCGCCCCGAGGTCCTGGCCAGATGCAGGTGCCGGCAGCGGCTGCGACAAAAGGCTGACGCCGGGAGTGCTGTGCGTGCCGCTGCCGGCTCCGCGCCGATTTATCCCGGGTGCCCCCGGCCCGCGGGGAGCCCGCGTGGGAACCGCCGCAGTCGTTTCCAAGGCAACGGCGCGATGTGAGGCAGGATTCCTTTCTCATCAGCGAGATGGCTCAAGTATCCATTACGTTCCGCGGCGGGTTGAATAACAAACATGAACGCCAACAAATCAATGAGACGAGCAGGATTTTAAGCCCTGCAAAATGCTTGTTTTCTTCTGTATTCCCTCGAGCCCGAGGCTCCCCAGCCAAGTTAGAGCAAAGGGATTTCAAATTTGGCAAGAATCTAGGCAACAGATCTTCCTGAAGTGCAAATTGCCACAGTTCCACTGAAGTCAGCAGAGATATGACAATTTACACCCACTTAGGTTCTGCCACTGGGTAATTAGCACATTGCAAATAACTGGAAACAGATTCCCAAATAAGAACACTCTTAAGCTTGAAGCAAGAATGTTTAAATAAAAAAAAAAACCTCCTCAATTTTTTCCAGGATTAAGGAAACTTGCAGGCTTCTCTGCTGGCTTCTTCTACTATATTACTAGATAAAATAAAAAATTGCCACTCTTTTTGTTCCCCTGACGACCCAGGTTGAAACCACAGTTGTGCTATCAGCCTTGCTGTACCTGACATATTCGGCTGACACAGCTCCCACCAGGTCCAGCCCAAATGCCCTTTCACTACCAACTCCCCACATCGCCCAGGGACCCAGCATCCCAACCACTCATTCCAATCATGCCTGGGTTTTGCCACCTACCCCATTTTACAGACTTTTATTTCAAACACAGAGGCAACAATGCACATGTTGATCATTTGCAGGATGTAATACGCAAGTTGTGTATAATTTCTCTCTCAATCAATACCCAAAAAGGTCAAGCAGAACAAACCCTTCATTCTTTCACGTTGGGCTGACTGGTCTAACATCAGTCCTGGGCAAAGCAGTGGAAAAATTGATATGGGATTCAATTAATAAGAAATTAAAGAATGTTTTAATGCATTTAATGCTCACCAACCTAGTTCCATGGGAAATGGCTTTTATCAAGCAAACCTGATTTCATTCCTTCAGGAGGTTCAAATTCTGGATGACAAAAGCCCCATATTTGGAAGGCACTTAAAATTTTGTACGGCATTTAACTCTGTACCAAACAGCATTCGAATCTTAAAAACACACACACACATTTAATGGATTAAAAGCTGTCTACAGACAGATCTTGAAAGCAGTGGTCAACTGGGACCTGTAATTCAATCGTGAGCTTCCAGAGGCAAGGCTGCACCCTGGGAAGCAATGACCCTGGAAGAGCTCAGGGCTTTGGAATGGACAAATGGCTCAGCCCACACGTGCAGGCAGCTGTGAAAGCCAAGTGCTGTTGTGTCGGCACTAATAGCGGAGACACGTGGCTGGTGAAGGTTCCTGCAGAACAGCTGGACAGAGACACCCACAGACCTCCTCCTCTGCCTGAGTAGTAACTACCTGGCTCTGAGACACTGGTTTGCTCAGCTGGAACAGTTTTAAAGAGGGGAAGCATCTAAAGTGGCACAGCAAGGATGCCCTGCCGTGTCCTTTTCCCGGGATATGGATTCTCCTTGCACCCATCCATCACACCTGAGCTGTTACCTCACAGCAGAAGGTGCAGACCAGCCACGCATGACTGAGGGCACCTCTGCCCTTACCCACTGACCATGTGCAGACATTTTATCCATCAGCCCACATGTGTGCTCGCTGAGGGGAGTCAAAAAGACAGACACACCCAGCAGTAAGAGGTCTCATCTCGTGGATCTGGCTCCTGCCACCAGCAGCAGACACTCAGGGATTCCTATGAGCTGGAAAAGCTGCTCTGCCTGCAACTGACCTGTGCCCCGCCCCAATCCCTGCCCTGCTTAGTGACTGACCAACAGCTTGCCTTTCTTCTTGCCAGGTTACTCTAAATGCCAGAAGTGCTGAATCAGCGAAATTTAATGTCATCTCTACACCTGAACAACAAACAAAGCCACAAAAACGTCCCTGCGCTCACCTGCCAGCAAGTCACTGGCTCTCTCATCTGCATGAAGAACCGTCTGGAGGGAACACTGGTGGGGAAGGAGTGCAGGGCAGTGGATCCCTGGGAGGAGATGAGAAGCACTGATGCTCTGAGGCAAGACTTGCCATGTCTGCTCAGGCCCCAACATCAGCCGGGAGAAAGGGAGGGAGAAAGGGAGGGAGAAAGGGAGGGAGGGA